>PTEX01000239.1:16223-47700 GCA_003342815.1 Eudromia elegans | reverse complement strand
AGCAGGCTCCGCTCGAGACCTTCCTCCCTTCCTCCTTGCAGAGCAGCAACCCGGCAAGAAGCTGCAGCAGCGACAGGAGCTGAGTCTGCCGAGGCTGCCGAGCTGGGGGGCAGGCAGGACTCAGGCAGGCCCCGAGAAGCAGCTCGCTGCCAGGTGAGAACCTTGGCGGAAGGCAGGGGGGCTGTGCTTGTTTCTACGCATGCGCCAGAGAGGCCCCTTTGCACGTGCTGCTGGCCSTAGGGCCTTGCAAGGACTCCACACACATGGCACCATGAAGGCTCTTCCTTTCTGCAAGGGAAGCAGGCGCCACTTTGCATGGCAGCTTCACATTGACAACATTTTCCTTCCGTGTCACAATGTTGTGGGGAGCTGATAGGAAAGCCTTCTTGCTGGAGTCTCCCACAGGAAGGAGCCCCTTCACATGGCAGGGAATGCCATGCTGTCCCTTGTGGTGACAAATGCCCCTTGCCCTCAACCTCTCTTGCTTGCCTTGGTGTCTTCTCAGGAAGCCCCTCAAACCCTTGGGGCAGCTCGTGGGCATCTCGCTGCAGAAGGAGGTGGAAGTCGAGCACCGCCCGCACCCTCCGCCTGCACCTCGCACTGGCCCTTCCTGCACAAAACCCAGGGCTGCGGCATTGGTGGAGAGTGGCCCCACGGTAATGCTTGCGTCCCCCTCCTGGGCAGAAATGCTTGGTGCTATGAGACTCTTGTGCCAGAGAGTCTCATCATTTCCTCCCTGCAACACTCTTGGGGCTCTTGGGGATGTATATAGCGATGCTGGAGGGTGGCCTCCACTTTTGGAACGGGTGGCTACKCAGAGAGCGTGTGCAGAAGCTCTTGCGGGGGTTTTGTTAAGCGCAGACGTGGGGGCTCTTTGGCTTTGAAGGCAGAGAAGACACGGTGGTGCCTCTTTAGTCCCTCCTCCCGTAGGGCAGAAGAGAGCAGATTTCYCCCTGTGCTGGCAGGGGACAAAGAGCCGCTGGGGCTCAAGAGCAGGGGAAGAAGAGAGGCTGAAGAGTAAAGGACAACAATTCCCCTGCCCATGAGGACCCCTCTCCAAGCACACAAGTCTAATCGTCCTGACATCTTGTGCCCTCCCCAGGAAACTGCCTGCCCTCCCACGCAGCGTGCTGCAAGAACTGCCCACGTTGCCCTCTCCAAGAAGAGGAAGGAGCAAGCGACACTGAAGGTGCAGCACCTTGTGCTGGAAACRGGCAGCCAGCAGCAGGGAAAGGTAGGCAATGCCTTGGAGTGCCCTTGCAAAAGGGGGCATTTCCCACGTGCACGGTGCCAAGCCTTGCACGCAGCCAGGGTCAGGCGCAATGCTGCCTGTGAGGAGCAGCAGCCCGGATGGCCCAGCCCTTGTGAGGAGGGAGAGCACTGCAGCCCAAGTGTGGGCGCAGAAGGATCCAGGAGGCCGCACTGAGGGCAGTGGGTGGGCTGCAGCATCTGCCTGTGCGCCTGGCCTCAAGCTGCACACCAGCTCTCTGCAGCAGCTGCCTGCAGCCCGTGGGAGCCAGGCGCACAGGGAGCAGAGCTCCAGGGCACCAGCTATTGCCATACGTATGCTTACAATGTGTAGGAGCGCCTCGTCTCGTCTGAGCAGGGCTCTACAACGACTAGACATCTCCCCTGCTAGGGCACCACTGCCATCTCTCCAATGCTCTCCTCCCTCCTGAAAACCTTTTGTATTTTCTTGCTTTTACAAAACAGGGCCGTGATTTAAAGAGGCTGAGACACCGAGAGCAGCGCATCTCGCCAGAGAGAGGGATGCCACCCCACATGTGAGTGTTGAGAGGCAGGGGAGCTGCAAGCCAGGGCCTGGGACCATGGGGGACCATGACCCCCTGGAGATGTTGGCACCCCTAAGGGCTCTGCTGCAGGGCAGGACACACAAAAGAGCCTGATTTCAACTGGTGCACGTGTGCAGGAGCAAGGCAGGGAAGAAGGTCCCAAAGGTGAGCAGTGAGCAGGAGAGGGACTTTGTTTCTCCTCTTGCAGATCTGTGCCACCACGAGCCAAACAAACCATGCAGCTCACGGCATCCTTCAAAGTGCTCCAGGACCACTGGAAGGATAAGGTGCAGCAAAACCGGCAGAGGCTGAAGCAGGAGGAGGAGGCTCGCCGGTAAGTAGCTCCCACCGCAGGCAGGGTCCCTGCTCCAGCCTGCACCTTGGTGCCACGGCCTGGYGGAAAGAGGGCCTTTTCTGCCCCACTAGCCCAGGGCACACAAGTGCCCTTGGAGCCTGGCGTGGACCTGCATCTGAACGCAGCATGCCATGCACAGAAATGGGCTGGGGGGCTGTGGGGTATCATTGGATTTCCACAAGGCACCTGCGTGTCACGACTCACTCAGCATCTTTCTCCCATGTCCCTCAGGGCTTTGCTGATGAGCAACATCAAGAAGAAAGAGCAACGGGTCCAAAAGCCGGCTGGTTGCAAGAAGAAGGTGTTCTTCCCTCAGAAATAAAATGCCTTTTGGAGTTGGGGTGATCTTTCCTTGTTGAAGTGTGAAACTTTAAGTGGAACCAGGGCAGCTTTTGAGGGGCAGGCAGGGGTCACAAGGCAGCAAGGAGAGCAGGGAGCCCCGCTTGCAGGACACTGTTCCTCTGGGCCATGCCTGACTCGGTCACAGAAGGGAAAGAAGAAAGGCCATTGGAAAGGCCCTCCAAGCTGGCCATTTCTGAGACGATGTTGATCCCGGCCAACGATTGTTTTTAAAGGATTCTTTTCTCAGCTTCTACACTGCATAGGAAGAGGWGATGCTTTGGAGCAGGGACTGCCTGTCACAATATCAAGGGTCAGGTCATCACGGCCACTTCTTCCAGAACTGGTGCAGGACAGTGATGCCGAGCTGTGCACACGTAAGGTGTGTTCAGGGCTGTAATTCAGAGCAKTGTCCCTGCGCCACAGGGTTCTGTGTGAGYGGGGCAGTGACTCTGCTGCCTGTGAGGATCAGCACTCAGCCTTTCTTGAAGCTCCCCACGTTGCAGTGGGGAAAAGCTCTGGGTGGGAAGAGAGAGATGCCCGTCAGGGCAGCTTCATTCTCCTATTGAAAGGCTGTGAGTGTCAGGACTGCTCCCTGTGCCAGGTCACTCCCAGAACTTTTCAAAGGGACACTCACAGGAAGCTTCTTTGAAAGGGAAGGCAACCTCAGGAGGCTCAGATTTTGCTTTGCATCTTTGTCAAGACACCAGCTGAAGAGAATGCTTTAGTTTTAGGTGCTCGAAGGAGATTTCTACAGTGCTACTGTGAGGGATCAATAGATCTGCCAGGATCCCAGAACGTTCCTTCAACCACCTCTTCACCTGTGGGCAGCAGCAATACCCCCTTGGCAGCTCTCATCATTCTCATCCTGCATAGTCTCACTCTGCTCTCAAGGTGAAGGGCTCTGAGGCATCTTTCACTTCCACTGGGTCAGATTTCCAGGACAGCAGAGTTGCCCCTCTCCTGCCATGGGCCCATTTCCCAATACAAGGCACTTGGGCTGAGAAGTGTTGCCCTGGGAGGTCCAGCAATGATACAGGAATATATATTTAAACTACAACAACAATAACAAAATCATCAACAAGAATAACAACATGAATGCTGAACCAGAGCATTACGGGTGTAGAGAATAAGGACGTTACTTCCCAGTACTGTGTGGACGTTCTTGTATTCCTGTGCTGCTCTGGTGATCTACAGCTTGTCATGAGAGGGAGTAGCAACTGCTGCGAGAGGTGCACGAGACCTTGTGCCCAAGTCAYGAGGCACACGAGCAGCAACTTCTCTGCCAGCAGCCTGCATTGGGGAAGGGCTTTCCCGCACCTTTCCTGGTGCCAGGGGCTCTGGGCACCCATGTGCTCTCTGGGCATCATGCAGGCAGGCAAGGGGCTCCCAGCACTGGCCCTCACAGTCACGCTGCTGAGCTCACTGCCCAGCCCTCTGCTCACGRGTCACCAGAGGGAAGAGCGCTCTGCTCCACACGGCACCTACAGCATTCCCATGGCAGCAGCCAAACGTCTGACGCCCATTCCCTGCACCACGAGGCCTGCGGCTGCTTGGGAGCCTCCCAGAGCCCTCTGGGCACCTCTCGGGGCAGCCCCTTCCCAGCAGCTCCGCACTGCCTCGCAGGGCACTGCGGCATGCCAGCGAGCAAGCCTGGTGAGCAACAAGATGCTCCTCTCGCCTCAAGCGCTTTGGGGCAGGGCTTGCGCGGCTTGCTTTGGGAGTGTTTTCCTCTGCACGAGGGCAATACGTGAGGGCACAAAGAGATCTCCTGCTCCGTCTGCCTTGGCTTTCCTTTCCCAAGGGTCAGGAATTCACCTCTGTTGGCAAGTGACCATTGCAGCCCAGTGCTCGTCAGAGCTGCAGCAGCTCCAGGTCCCTGCTGCTGCCTAGGGCACAYGTGTGCCTGCCCTCCTCTCTCCAACCCCACCAAGCCAGGGCACGGGCACCAGTGCAGGAGCCACGCGAAGGCTGCTCTCAGCCACAGCACACGGCCCTGCAAGGTGCGTGACAGGACAAGAGAAGGAGCCCAGCACCGCACCAGGGGCTCCCAGGCCACCGCCAACTCACACGGGCTCTGCTGAGGACATGAGCACCTGGCCCTGGGCACAACTGCACTTCGCGCCCATTGCACTACTAGGAAACATGTGTCAATCAGGGGAAACAAAAAGATCTAGAGTAAATAGCGCTGTAAGGGCAGTAAGAGAGCTGGGCATGGCCACAGTTGGAGGCGTCGCCTGTGGCTCCTCCCCTCCACCAGATGGCCGGGGGTGGGGTGGGGTGTGGTTTTAAAGGGGAACATGCCCCATTTTTGTGTGCCTAGTAGGGAGAGCACCCCCCCAGTGGGGTTTAGGGGAGATTAAATGCACTTACATAGACCCTGGGGGGGGATCTTTAGTGCCAGTGACAGGGGACATGAGGGGATGTGGAGGACACTTGTGGGAGGAGACAGAGTGGACATGGGGAGAGACACACAGAGGGCATGAGGGGACATGGAGGAGACACAAGGTGGGACTGAGCAGAGGACACGAGGGGACACGTGAAGGGGGGACACATGGAGGACATGAGGGGGCACATTGACCAGGGACAACCCGGGCCCCTGGTGTCACGGTGTCCCCAAGCGGACCAGGCGGCCATGCTGCACGTCACCATGGCAACGGGGCCTAGTCATGTTATGGAGCCTGGCAGGCCCAGCCCTGCCTGAGGCGTCGGCATGGCGGTGGGGGGTGTTTTTCCATAAACCGCCCTAATTCTCCCCCAAAAAGGGTCTGTCGGGGCCATGCAGCCCCCGTGGCGGGAGCGGCGGGCCCAGCTCCTCCACGACCTGCAAGAGGGGACGTCGGTGGGGCCGCCTGGGGACCGGGCGGTCGTGACGTACCGCAGTGGCGGCCCTGGACGCCCCACCGGGCCCCTCTGCTTCTGCCCCACTGACACCCACCTTGTCTTCGTGGCCCTGGCCTGGGAGCGGCCGGGCAGCAGCCAGCCCCAGGTAAGCCCTGTGTTCCCACAACTGCAGAGTGTCTCTGAAACCTGGAGAAATGGCACCGAAACCTGGGGAAATAGCCCCAAAAACTGAGGAAATGACACCGAATCCTGGGGAAATAGAACTGAAATCTGGTAAAATAGCACTGAAATCTGGGGAAGTASCATGGAAACCTGGGGAAATAGCACCAAAATCTGGGGAAAGGGCACCAAAACTTGGAGAAACAGCACCGAAACAGGGGAAATAGCACTGAAACCTGGGGAAATAGCCCCAAAAGCTGAGGAAATGGCCGCACCCACTCGCTCAGGACTAGGCCAGCACGTYAGCTCTGGTGTCACCAAAACCTGCCCCAGTCTGAATGGTTTCAACCCAGCCCGTGTGTCAGCCCTCATGTCCCCAGACCTGCAGAGATTCCTGATCCCTCTGCTCCCAGGCACCATGTAAACCCCAGGTCCCCCAGTCCTGCACAATGTCCCCACTGGAGACAACGTCCCCACTGTGCCCCGGCCTGGCCTCGGCCAACACGCCAACCCCATTGTCCCCAAACACAGTGCATGCATTACCGTTCCCGGCTCCGTCTCCAAGACTATCATCCCCCCTGTTTCGTCCCCGTCCCCGCAGGCGCGCGTGTGGCTGCGGGGCCGGGAGGAGGGCAGYGCGCTGGAGGAGCAGGAGGTGCCGCTGCCGGCGCCACCAGGCGTGCTCTGTGTGTGCCACGTGCCGCCGCTGCGGCTGCTCGCGGCCTACTGCAGCGACGGGAGCCTGCGACTCTTCGGTGACCACTGCCGCAAGCTGGCCGCGCTGGCGGCCACACCGAGCCCGCAYGCGTGCACTTGCCTCTGCTACAGTGCACACACCGGTGAGCTGGTGACTGGTGGGCTTGGTGTGCTCACGTGGTGGGCGCTGGGCACGGGGCCACCCATGGCACCCAGCCCGTGCAGCTCGCTGCGTGTGCCGGGCGGTGAGCTGGTGCAGGCGGTGCAGGCGGCGGCACACTCGCTGCTCGTGCTGTGCGAGAGCGCTGTGCAGCTCTACAACACGCGCAGCCGGGTGGTGCTGCAGGCGCTGCGGGGCTGCTCAGGGCCACCGCTCTGCGCCTGTCTGCTCCGCGGGACCCCGGAACGCCTCTGCGCCGGAGACTCCGCGGGCTACGTGCAGGCGTGGAGCTTGCGCACGGGGCGCTGCGTGCAGTGCTTCCGAGCGCACACGCGTGCCGTGAGTGCTGTAGCCGCACGCCCCAGTGAGCACAGCCTGCTCACCGCATCGCCGGATGGGCTGGTGAAGGAGTGGGGCTGGCCCCACGGTGACCTGCTGCGACAGCTGGAGCTGGGCGAGCCCGTGCTGCAGCTCGGCTGCGCCGGACCCACCACCGTCTACTGCTACATGCCTGGTGGGCTCCTGCTGCTCGCTCTGCGCGATCTCCACCGCCTTTTCCACGCCACAGGCTCTGCACTGCGGCACCTGGCGCGTGTGCCCTGTGGCGTGGGCAGAGCGTGTGTGGTGGCTGCTGGGGAGGACGGTGCCGTGCGCTTGCTGTCACCCGTGACTGGTGAGCTGCTCCGTGTCACCTGGCCCTACGAGGTGATGGACCGTGCGCTGGATGTTGCCTACGACCCCGAGCATGAGCAGCTGGCGGTGACAGTGGGCGGCACCAACATCTACGTGCTCGACACGTCCCGCAACCCCTGCCTGGCCGTGCACGTGCTACGCGTGGCACCTGACTGTGACGACGCCGTGCTCTGCCTGGCCTTCTGCCGTCTGCACGCGGGGCCACGGGGCTGGGTCTTCGTCGGCTGCCGCAGCGGCTGCGTGCGCGCGCTCAGCCCCCGGGGCTACCTGCTGTGTGAGCAGGTGCTGCACCAGGGCGCCGTGGAGGCTCTGTGTGGCCTCCATGGTGACGATGACCACGATGGGCCTCCCGCGGGTGCTTTCTTGTGCTCTTGCGGTGCTGATGAGYGCATCCTGCTGTCCAGTCTCATGGAGCAGGGGAGCGAGCTGAGCTTGCAGCCAGTGCGCTCCATCTCCGCCACGGGTGTCCAGCACCTCCTGCTGGTGCCTGGTGCTGTCTGCGCAGTGACAAGGGAGAACCGCCTGCACGTCTGGAGCCTGGAGCGTGCTGGGGAACGCGCCAGTGACACCGAGAGCGCGCCCTTGCATGCCAGCACCATCACTTCCTTCGACTACTGCACTGCACTGCGGCTGCTGGTGACGGGCGCTGCTGATGGCTCTGTGCGCTTCTGGAGCCTGGCAGGCGCCTTGGTGGCCGAGCTTGGCTCTAGCCTGCGCCTCGGTCCCATCTGCTTCGGTAGCCGCTGGGGCGACCTGCTTGCGGGCTGCCAGCGCAGCCTCTTCCTCATCCCCTGCTCCGCGTACCTGCCCCGCGAGCGGCTCCGTGAGCTCACCATGCGCTGCCTGCTAGACGATGCGCCTGAAGAGCCCCTGCGCTTCATGCCCAGCTTCCTGCATGCCTTCAAGTCCGTCCTGGTGCCCACATACCAGCTAGAGGACAGTGGCACCGCACGCTACCAGGGCATGGAGCTCCTGGCTAGCTACAAGCACGTTGAGGTGGCCCATGGCATCGCCCAAGTGCGAGGTGGCACCAAGGTGACCGCCAGGCCCCCGGCAGCCCTGGAGACCTACATAAGCTCCACAAATCGTGTGCAGCCAGGGCTGTCGCTCCAGCACACGCTGAGGTGTCAAGCGGAGCCAGCGTGTAAGCAGCATTCTCCAAGCGAGCCGAAACAGCCACCAGCACGCTCCGTGTGCTGCCCCATCGCACCCGATGGCCTGGTGCCCAACTCTGTGGTCCGCGCRTGTGTCTGGCCTGGTGGCGTGCCCGACCACGAGCCTGGTTCCATGCAACAGAGGCTACCTGAGCGGGAGCACATGGAGCCCTGCGCTCGCTGGTCTCCATCGGCCACACATGAGGCTGAGCAGCCGGAGGAGGGACCTCTGCCCTGCACGCAGGGGCCTCCTGAGGCCCTGCTGGCCTCTGTTGCTCACCGGCATGGGCTGCTGGAGCAGAGCCTCAGCCTGGAGGCCGTGGTGCGGGGCCTCCTGCAGCAACTGGAGGCTGCAGGGCCGGGCAGCTGCTCCCAGTGCAGTTCGGCACTGGTGCAGCTCACTGAGGGCGGCGTGCTGCCGCTGCCGCCGCCGCTGCGTGCGGAGGCCTATGAGGCGCTGGTGACACTCACGGGGAGCGCGCAGGCGGCCCGGCGGCGCGCGGCCTGGCAGGCGCTGGCTGGCCTGGTGCTACTTAGCCACCGCGACCTGCCGCTGCTCGCGCACGCGCTTCTGGATGCGGACGGCGTCGTGCGGCACCTGGCGCGTGCTCTGCTCCGCACTGTGGCCAGCATCACCAGCATGGATAGCCTCCGGGAGGCYGTGCGGGCACTGCCAGCCTCTGAGGGTGCCTCATCCACACCCATCTCCCATGCCAGTGTGAAGCTGGTGGGCACAACACCAGGTGCTGAGGTAGCGAGCATGGAGGAGCTATTGCAGGCTCTGGAGGAGCGCCTCACCTCTGGCCTCTCCCTGGCTGAGGAGCCGTGCCAGAGCAGCACGGAGCCTGAGGATCAGGAGTACGTGGAGCTGCTGGAGCTGCCCGTGGAGCCTGGGCAAGCACCCAGTGTGAGGAAGAGGAGGGCGGCGAGCGGAGGCAGGGCTGGAGCAGCTGTGGTGGCAGCCATCGACGCTTCCCCAAGGTGCTCAGTGAGGACAGGACACAAAAGTGGCCGTTTCTGCTCAGTTCAGCCCCTGGCGCCCTCCTCTACCCCTCCTCCGCCCCAGGAKCTTGCGGCAAAGCTTCCACGGGTGCAGCAGAAGAATCCCAAAGTTGCCACCAAACCACGACCGCCTGTGGTCCCTTCCCCGCTCCAGATGGTGGCCGCCAACACGCTGGGGCCACCAGAGTTGCCAGGGCGGCCTGTGGGCATCCCAGTGGAGCGTCGATCTAGCAAGCGCACAGAGGTAGGAGCACACAGGATCAGCGCACAGCTCAAACCTCATGCAGAGCCCCTGCTCTGGAGGAACCCCCGTGGTGTGCAGCTGCCAGAGAAGCCCATGAAGACCCCAGTGCAGGGACAACCCCTGCAGATCCCAGTGCCAAAAGGGCCCCTGAGGATCCTGGAGAATGCACAAGTGCCCTGGCACTCCAGCTCGCGGCTTGCCCAGCGGTAYGATGATGTCCACAAGCTGCTGGCGACCGAGGAGCGGCGGCTCGTGCAGCACCTGGTGGCCTTGGCTGGGAATGGCCCTGCTGGAAGTCAGTGGGGATCCGGTGGTGACCTCTTGCTCCGGCTGCAGAGGAGTCGCTTCCACGGGCATCCAGCAGAGGTGACCGGAGCACGCCGCCAGCTGCACAGGGGGATCGCTGAGGGAGAGAGCCCAGAGGCCACGTTGGGCCAGGGATCCCAACGGCTGCTCCAGCCCCTGCTGCAGTGCCTGGAGCATCCCCAAGATCCACTGGGATGTGCTGAGCCACTGGGCCAGGTCTCTGCGGTCGCTATGCAGCAGCAGCATGCGCTGTGTGCCCGGCGGGCTTGGGCACTCCGTGTGCACTCAGGCAGGCCCCAGCGTGCCAAGCCAGATGCCTCGGGCAGCCTGGGGCCAGCGGGAGCGCRCTGGCACCACAGTGGCCATGCAGACGGAGCCAGCGGCCCCCAGACCCTACAGCGGGTCTCTTCAGGAGGGCCATGCAGTGTCGCATCCCAAGCCAAGAAGGATCCCGTGGGGAAAGCTTGGCTGCTGCTGGAAGCAAGCAGGCTGAAAACGGCACCATGGTCACCAGCACCGAGAGCCCTGTGGTCAGTGGAGGGGGCACCATGGCCACCAGCACCGAGAGCCCCACAGCCGGTGGAAGTGGAGGAGGCAGCCACACAGCACCAGGAAGGAGGCACCGGCATGAGCATTGCGTCCCCCAGCGGGCAACACCTCGGGAAGCGGGATCGCGAGCTGCGGCGACCCAGCGCCACGGAGGAGAGCAGCGCCAGGTGGCTGCTGGGCCGACTGCTGCGACTCCACCGCGGCCGCCACCTGCGTGGCTTCCTCCGTGGCTGCTCAGCGAACGCGTCGCCCCCTGCACGCTTTGAGCCGCTCCGTGCGCCCTGGGGGCTGCTCCAGGAGCCGGGGGCRCCAGGCGAGCGGGTGCTGTGCCGGATCCATGGCACAGGCAGGTCGCGGCGAGCCAGGCGACCCATGTTCCAGGCYGTGGCGCCACTGAGCTACCGCAACAACGTGCATGCACAGCGGGCGCGTGGCAAGGCCACCTTTGGGGTCCTGGCGCTGCGCTGGCGCTCACAGGGCACTGTGGGGTCCGGAGCACTGCCACCGCTGCGCCTGGCACCGCACTGAGCACACAATAAAGTGGTTGCACGGGCKCCGTGCTGCCTGGGAGCTCCGATCCCATCGCCGCGAGCTCCGCTCCCATCTCCTATCTCCATAAAACCCGGTCCCACTGTTGCACACTCCAATTCCTCCTGCCATGGTTGGCGCGTCCCTATCCTCATGCCTCCTCCATGCAGGGATCCGAGATTTGGGCATGAGGACAAGGACACTGGATCCCCAGGGCGCACAGGGGGTGTGTGGGGGCATTGTGCCTGCTGCGCCCCCACCATGTCCCCAACCAAAMGTGCCCATTGTGCAGCGCACAGGACCCCTCCAAGCAGCTGTCCTGTCCTCTGTGCCCTGGCCCAGTCTCGGATCCATGCGCCTGTAATCGACCAGGCCCAGCGGCCTCTCCTGCGGCTGCCAGGGCCCTCCATGCACCCATGTTCGGCGAGGTGCTGCGACCCCTCATGTGGCCCCTAGGGTCCTCCCTCAGCCTGCGGTCGGCCAGGTCCTGCGGCTTCTCTTGCGGCCTCCACTACCCTTCACGCGCCTGTGACCGACGAGGCCCTGCGGCCTCTCGTGCAGCCCCTGGGGCCCTCCGTGTGCCCGTGGCGAGTAGGGTCCTGCAGTCTCTCATGCAGCCTCAAGATCCCTCTGTGCACTTGTGGCCGTCGGGGCACATCAGCCTCTCATGCGGCCCCCAGAGCCCTCCGTTCGCCCGTGGCCGCTCTCGTGCAGCCCCTAGGGCCCTCCGTGAGCCTGTGGTCAGCCAGGTCCCGCGGCCTCTTGTGCGTCCACCAGGGCCCTCCATTCACCCACGGCCATTGGTGCCCTGCGGCCTCTCGTGCAGCCCCCAGGACCCTCCATGCACCCGTGGCCAGCTGGGCCCTGCGACCTCTTGTGCGTCCGCYAGGGCCCTCCATGCGCCCATGGCTGGCAGGATCCTGCAGCCTCTATTGTTGCCCCCTGGGTGCTCTGTGCGCCCGTGGCTGACCAGGACCTGCGACCTCTGGTGCGACCCCCAGATTCCTCCGCGCACCCGTGCCTGGCAATGGCCTGCGACTTCTCGTGCRGCCTCCAGGGCCCTCCATGTGCCAGTGGCCRGCAGGGCCCTGCAGCCTCTCATGTGGCCCCCTGCGCCCTCCGTGCACCCATGGTTGGCAGTGCCCTGCAGCCTCTTGTGTGTCCCCAGGGCCCTCCGTGCACCTATGGCTGGTGGGGCCCTGCAGCCTCTCATGTGGCCCCCTGAGCCCTCTGTGCACCCATAGCCAGCAGGGCCATGGGGCCTCTCGTGTGGCCCCCAGGGCCCTCCCTCAGCCCATGGCCAGCTGGGCCCTGTGGCTTCTCGTGCAGCCTGTAGGAGTCTATTTTGGGCTATGTTTGTCTCGACATTGTTGCCACATCATTGATACTGTGATATCAACCCAAGACTGATATCAGCCCAAGAACAATGGTTGATGTGCTTATCTCAATGTTGTTGCTGCACCATTCACACCTCTTAACTGCYGSATCAGGAAGACTGTGACATCATCTTGAGGATCTGTGACTTTTTGGGCTAACAATGCCCAGCAGTGCCCTCCAGGCAGCATGAGCACTCAAGCTGGGGGGGAAGAGGAGCACCAGAGCACCCAGCACGTAGGACATGGACGGCACGTACCAGAAATCTTCAAGTGGGCGGAACCTTCAAGAACTGGGACAATAAAAGGACTACATTTTCCTCCATGGAGAGAGGCCTTCTTCCTCTCCACCAGCACCGAGAGACTTCTTCTCCTGCACACCGAGGGAGCAGCGGTTTCTTCTTYGTCGTCWTTTGAACCCTCTCAAGAGATCATCACCAGCATCGAGAGCGGCCTCTTCTTCCAGATACCAACACCCGCACCGAGGTGGAACTGACGGAACGTAGCTGGACTGGTGGTGGTGGTAACTATAATCTTGCTGCATCTCTCTCTTTCTTTATGTCTCTCTCTTTTTTTTCCTTTTTCCCTTCTTCTCTCTATTRTATCATGATTATGAAAATACAGCTTACAAGGTTGCATAGCATTTGACCTCGTTTGTGTCTTAATCTYGCTCTTGGGATCATATCGAAACCTCTCCCGACAGCGGATCGGGACACAGCCTGCGCGGCCCTCCATGCACCCATGGCTGGGGTTGCCCTGCGGCCTCTCGTGCAGCCCCCAGAGTCCTTCGTGTGGCCGGGGTTGCCCTGCGGCGTCTTATGCTGCCCCCAGGGGCCCTCCGCGCGCCCATGGCTGGGGTTGCCCTGCAGCATCTTATGCAGCCCCCGGGGCCCTCCATGCACCTCCTCCTCCAGTGACCTGGAGGGCCCTGCAGCCTCTCGTGTGGCCCCCGGGGCCCACAGTAACTTCCCCCAATAACTTTTGGCATTGTTATTTTCCATGCTCATAATTCTCCCATTTCTCCCTGCACTAATACTTCTTTCTCTCCTCCTTTATTCCTAATTTYCTCACTGTCCCCCGTATAATTCTTTCATCATCTGAGAAACCTTTGCRCTCCCCCCAAAACTCTTCCTCTCTTTGGAAAATATTTTTTTTTCTTCTTCCAGTAGCTTTTTTTTTTTTTTTYYCTCCCAAAAAGAACTCTCTTTTTTCCCCCCTGAAACTTCTCTGTTCCCTTTCCCATAATTCTCTTTTCTTCCTCCAATAAAATTTTCCAGTGAACAGTCTAATAGTAGGCAGCATAAAAATAATTTTAATAATAGACATCTTGAAATTCTGAATATAGGATATCAAGTCTAAATAGCCTTTTTTTTTWAAAAAAAAATACATACCTATATTCTCTCTTTTCTCAGGAAAGGACAAGGATTCTCTCTACTCAGCTGTATGTGTTTATGACCCTGATGAGCAGCCCCGCCTTTTGCAAGGGCTGCTGGGTAGGGCAGTGGGTGGGATTAGGGGGTGCATAAAACCAGGMTCTGGTGCTGAGGTCCTGAAGCAGTTTTTGCTGGGCTGTGGTGGTGAAGTGTTTGAATGGTTTTGGTGGACTGCTGTAGCTGAAGAATTTAAACTCTTCAGCAAGATTTGTTTTTGCCTTTAGACAAGATAGGCTCTCTTGTATGGTAAGATTACTGAGGGGCATGAGATGGAGCTGTGAGGTAGTAGGAGCTTGTGTGTGTGTTTGTTTTTCTCTCTTATTGAATTAGTACTTTTGTGGGGGGTGTTTAGAGGTCCTGAGTTTCCCTTTTTTTCTGTTGTAGCCATTAGTTTTCATTTTTTATGCTTTAATTTGACCGGTAATGAAGGCAAATTAGGTCAGTAGAGGAAACTTGGTGGCAATGCAGATGCTTTTGAGAATTCATGTTGCTGCTCAACAGGGGTCCAGTGCCTTCTCAAGTGAAGCATAATGGCAATGGGGAATGAGTGTGGTGTTTTTTTTGACCTTGTGAATTGTTTCTACTTCAATAGTGCTTTTCTSTCCCAAGGAGAGACATCAGACCATTTTCTAGAGCTATCGAGAGCCACAGAGCTGCCTAACTGTGGCCTCATAGGTTTTTCCGGTCCTCAGGTTGTTACGTGTCCAAATAGTTTTGGTTGCGTGGGACTTTTCTTCATGTTTCTATCTAATGTGGTTCCACCTCTGGACCCCAAGCTGCCTTCCACACAGCTGTTAGCAAWGGCAGCATGAAGAAGGATGCAGGGAGAGAGTGGGTGGCAATCTCGCTGTCAGTGTGGTTCAGTTCATGGGTTTTTGTGTTCTGTTTGTTGTTGCAGCTGTGCCCTAGACTGAAAGCTTAAGGAAAAAGGGAAGAAAAGGTTTTGCTTTCAAAAGGTGTCTTTTAGAGTTGTAACAAAAACATTGTCATCAGTGGGGTTCCTCAATGAATCTGTGCTTTTTCTGTGTAGATGCAAAGCAATGCAGAGGTGCAGGCTCTCCAGGTCCTGGGGGAGTGTGACAAACCGAGCGTAGATTGGGACAGTTGTCTTGCCGGTGCTGTTCTCGTTGCCAGCGGCGATTTTGCTTTTACAGGTACCAAGGGAGGTGTAGTCATCCATAGCYGTGACCACAGAAATGAATGAGCAGACCAGGTAAAGCAGGGTATTGTCACAGAAGGTGTGCAGTTCTCTCATTGCTTCAAGGTGAGCTCTTTGGGCGTTTGAAGACTTCCTCGGGGGGTTGCCGAGAAGCTGAGGGATAACAAGGAGCCTGAGCAAGGCGGGGGGAGGGGGGGAATGTCTATGTGAGGCGGATGTGCCTGTGGCTGGGAGAAGCGTGTGGCCCCCCAGGGCCCTCYGTGCACCCATGGCTGGGAGGGCYGTGTGGCCCCCAGGGCCCTTTGTGCACCTGTGGTGATTCTCGCATCGCTTCAAGTTGAGCTCTTTTGGGGTTTGAAGATTTTGCCTGGGGGTTGCTGAGAATCTGAGCGGTAACAAGGAACCTCAGCAGGAGAGAGGGGTGTGTGTGTTCTACTCCTTTTGTGTGGTGATGTCCACTAGGCTCCCTCTTCTTGATTTGCTTTTCTTCTCTTCCTTCCCTACTGATGGGTCTTTTCCAGTCACGGCTGAGGACATGAGATGAGGCAGACCAAGTATAACAGTGCGTCAGTAGTTCTAGAAGTGCTTCTTCCTGCCTTAGCAGAATTTTCACTTGGTAGTTTTGTTAGTACTAGGTGTCATGGGTGTCATAACAGCCCCAATACTGGCACGTGCATCTGGCACAGCGCAGGTAAGCAGAGCGATGTCAGCATCCTGAAGGCAACAGTTTTGTGGCCAAGATGGGAAGCAACTCAAGATGTCAGGAGGCCTGGCTGGCAGCAGATATGCCTCCCACTGGGGTGATCCCCTGGCTTTCTGCCCAACCTCTGGGCTATATAACAAATTGTAGCTATGTAATAAACTTGGACTTGCACCATCAGCTCTGTCCCTGGAGTTTCTCTCCATCACCAYCCTCACCAGTGCACAGGCCACCCCACATAATGGCACCCGAACAGAGATGCCCCACACTGGTGTGGATGCCTCCTTTGGATGAGTGATGTGTAAGGCTAGTGTTTCGGGTCTTCCATGGGAGAACCTGTGGGTGTGGTAGGGCAGATAACTCCAGCCTCTCTCGGTGACTCCTTTTGTAGCTGTGTACTGTTACAATCACATCTTAAGATGCCTCTGTCTTTGTGTGTCCTGGAACAGCAGTGCTGTTGGCATCCTTGGTCTTTCTGCCTGGTCTTCGTCCTCATCATTCTGACTTCAGATCCCATCTTGTGCTCCTGTCAAAGGTATGTTCCTTCGCTCTGTCACTGGATGGTGGCAGTTTGTGGCCTTTTATCCTTGTGACCGTCTTTGAGGCCTTATCAGCCACATTTCCCCTTTGGAGGGCAGTACCAAGCATACCAGTGTGTCAGTAGTTCTTGGACTACTACTCCCCCTCACCCCCAGAAGCAGAAGAGTYGCTTGGTACTTTTGTTTGTTCTAGGTGTCATCGCAGCCCAAATACTGGAGCGTGGATCTGGCACAGTGTCATCACAGCCCCTATAGCGGAGGGAGGATATGGCACGGAGCAGGGGAGCGGAGCGACAGGGGTCCTTCATAGAAGGAAGTTTCTCTGGTAGATGTGGCAGCTGAATCATTACAAGGGTGGCTGCTCTAGCTCTATTTTGGTAGGTGGTAAAGGTAAATAAGGATCCAAAATAAGACCCAAGAAGATGTGTCTGCCAGTTAAGGATGGCTCCTGAGGTCCTGCAGCGACCCAGAGCCTCACCAAAGCTAAGCAGAGGGATATCAAATGTTGAGCTGTCTTGACTCCGCGTGCATGCGTGTGCTTGCATTACCTGACCCTCTAGTATGGTTGCTGCTTTTGGATGAGTGGGGCTGGTGTTGTTGGTATCACAGGAGAAAGTGTTAATCTGCCATGGCAGGCAGCTCCAGCCTGTGTCTCTATGGTATGTGTCATAGCTGCATGCCGTTTTTGCCCAGGTTTTGAGATGGCTCTTGTTTGTTAGTTTACAGAATGCATCTGGCACCATACACCAGTAGTAGCGCAGGCCTCCTTTGTCTTTCCACCCACCACGATGAAGATGACTGTCAGTAGCATTGGGATGGATCATACATGCCTGGTAGAAGACTTGGTAATTTTGTTCTGTGTGTTGCCACAGCCGTGATACAAGAGAGCGGACCCGGCAAGGCCCGGGCGAGCAGAGCGGCAACTGTACTTTAGGGAGGGTTTTGGCCATGACAAGACCCGCTCACAATGGGGATGACTCCCTTCTGGTTTGGCAGGCGATGAAGGTGAACTGGGTGTCTGAAACGAGATCGAAGAGTATGTGTCTGMCCATCGAGGATGGTTCCTGAAGTTCTGTGGTGACCCGGTCACTCTGACCAAGCTAAGTGAAGGGATCATGGGTATTGGGTTGTGTTGAGTCTGTGTGCACATGTATGCTTGTGGTGACAACCTGTCTAGTATGGATGCCTCTTGTGGATATGTGGTGTTGTGAGGGTGGTGTTCTGGGTGTCATGCAGGAGAAAGCATGGATTTGCTAGGGCGGGCAGCTCTAGCCTGCATCGCTATGGTGTGTATTCTACTTGTGTGCTGTTTTGGATAGGTCTTGAAGTTGTCCTGTTGGTTTTGTCTTCTGGAACAGTTGTGTTGTAGGCATCCTTTATCTTCCTGTCTGGCCYGAGTTGTCATTATAGTGCYGGCAGATCCCATCCTGTGCCACCAACACAGGTCCGGGACGTTCTGTCTCTCGGTCTCCGAGTCACGATCATCTGTAGCCGTCCATCTTCGTGACCATCTTCTAGGCCCTATTGGCCGTGTTTTCCTTTTTGGAGACCATTCTTGTATTGTGCCTTCTCAGCACCCTTTTAGGGTGGTCTTCCCTGCCTTGTCGCAGCATTGGATCTTTCTAGCCAGCCTCTTTTGCATCACCGTATCTGGCTTTGTCAGCTCCTTTTAACACACCTTCTGGCATTTGACTTTCATTTCAGCTTTTGTTGAGCAGCGGGGCTGGACATTTCTGACGTCATAGGATTTTTCTAGTTCTCTGCCATGATGTACTATTTTTTTTGCATTAGGCTTTTCTTTGTCCAATGATGATTGTGTGCACGTCTGTCTCCATGTGGCCAGAGCCGCCTAACCCCTTTGAGTCAGCCATGGTGGGGCAGGGCCCAGCTGTGCCCATCCCAGAGAGGCTCTCTGAGCCTGTGCACGGGGCTCGCAGGGGGTACATGGGTGCTGCAGCATCCTGCTCCTTGTGCTTTGTGTGGGAGAACATCCCCACGGCCAGCAAACAGCAGCCCCTGCTCTAGGGTGGCCATGCTGAGGGCCTTTAAGCAAGATCCTGTCACAAACCTGTGGCACAGGCCTGGGCGCAGCTCGCACGGGGGCAGGCCGAGGTGCAGCTGGGGGACATGGGTGATGCTCAAATTTCGCCTTCCTCTCTGGTGAAGTGTCTACCATGTGAGCCAAACGCTTGGCAAGGTTGCTGAGAAAACAGCGTGAGTTGCAAGAGGTTGAAGGCAGAGGGCATTTGCTCCCACAAGGGAAGGGATGRGATTCCCTCTCATCTCAAGGAACTCGAGAAGCCACCTTGGCTTCTGGGCTGCCTTTCTCCAGGAGCCAAAACCTGCAAAGCAGAAGACAAGGCAGGTTTGAAGAAAGGCAGCTATCTGCCCCTGGCCTCCTGCTCTGCTCCTCGTGYTCCTTCCTGCCCTAGGAGAACTCTTTGCCCAGCACCTCCTTTGCCTCCATGCACACTTCCTTGAGGGCTTTTGGCAGTGTCCCTCAAATGCTAGAGAACTTGGCCTATGTCTCTGTGCGCCCTGAGCCCCAGCAGCACACACAGCTGAGCAGGAGCTGGGAGGGTGCCCTTTTAGCTGGCCAAGGGCTGCAAATGAAACTCTCACCTTGGGAACACATGCACAGGGTGAGAGCAGGTCCCGAGAAGAGTCATCTTCCCAGTTGCTTTGCTGGCATCCTTCACCCAAGGTACCTGCAAGGCAGCACAGCCCTGTTGRGACATTTTTGASRSMASKTMSKAMSTKSYSTCAACGGGAGCAACCCCTTGTCCTGCTACAGGAGGAGTCGGCTGCTTGAGAGCTGCCTTCTTCTTAGCCTTTACCATGCTGCTAAGTCGCTTGTGGAATGCAGATGCTGCACGCCAKAGCCATTGAGGCTTCCCAGAGAAATGCATGTAGGCATGGAAACCAGAGCAACTTCCACTGYGGAGGGCTGCAATTAATCTTGCTGTTCTTTCCAGCTGTTTGGTGCAGCTGACATAAAACCTCATGCATGCAGGTGGAAGTTTCTCTATCCCTGCTGCTGCCCCACTCACCTCCTTTTCCCAGCACCACCAGGTAAGTGAGGAGCAGCAGTCGGCCCCCATAAGCCGCTTCCCCAGAGGCCCGGCCTYGGAGGGCAGACAACACGTGGGGTCCACAAGGATCGGGGAAGAAGGTAGGTAATAGGGGTCYGGAGGGGAGACACACGAGGGTGAGGGGGTCCAGCACACACTCACTCAGCACTCACGYTCACAACCATGCAAGGATCCAAATGACGAGATCGAGATTCCAAACAACCCAGCGTTAGGACTGTTTATTGCAAAGGAGGCTCTCATTAAATATGAGAGGAGGTTCGGGGGGGCACAATGATTGGCCGTGAGTCGGCTGTTCCTGTGGCTTCCATTGGCCCTCCACCATCACACACACGTTCCTGAGTTCCAATTGGTGGAGAAATCTCCCTTGGCCAAACAACTATCTTGCCTGGAACAATCTAGAACATCTCCCCCCCCTTTTTGTGTTCAAACTCCCTTCACAAAACAACAACTATTTACAGTATTTACAATTAGGTGTTATTTGGCTTATTGATCTGCGGTCCCACTCCGTGCATCCAAGATCGGGGGCATGTTGCAGGCAATGTCCTGCAACAAATTCCCCCTTTTCTTTTCTGCACAGAGTGGGAGCCAATCAATAGCCTTACAACTTCAGATGATAGCCGAGAGGGTCCCTCGATGTCCCGTTGAGGATCCTTTGGCGATTCATCTTAAATGCGGCTTTGTCTTCTTGCAGTTAGAAGGAGAAATCCCTCTGTGCCCATTGTCAGGAGGTGAGTCTTGTATTGGTAGGGGGGAACGCAGRCTTCTTGCTGTTTCAGCAGAGTGCAGTAGTCTCTGGAAGTGGAGGAAAGTGTAACAACATCAACATTCTAACAACCAAAGAACTTACAACAGTCAAACCACTTGCAACAGTTTAACATAACTCCCTTTTAGCAACTTCACAATGTAACCACCATTTACAGATTCGTTTCCTTATAGCCGGGGAGGGGCCATGTCTTTGTAAATATCTTCAGCCTTATTCTGGTTAGCCCCTACTAAAACATTTTTRGATGCCCTGTTCAACTGCTTACTGATACATTTACACATACAACAGAAACAAACCAGCACCTCTGCAATGATTAGTAGTATTCTGACTCCTTCACGGAGCCAGGCTGCTCCCCAGCTAGAAATTCCAGAGAATGAAGACTTAAAACAATCTTGAATAGGATCCTGGTCAATGGTGATTTTGTTCAGATGTTTCTGGAGCCATCCCAGTTGCTTCTGTATAGATTGACTGTGGCCAGTCAGATTAAAACAGCAGATCCCTTCAAAATCCTGGCAGCCTCTGCAATGGGCCAGCAGTAGGAAATCAATTGCTGCCCAATTTTGCAGGATCGTTGTTTTTAAGATCTCCTGGTCCTCGAAAAGCTCCCGTAACAGCATCTGTAATGTTGGCCTGCTTATCAACCCAGCAGGCCAAACGTGCTACTTCTTTCAGCACTGCCCCAGCTGCCACACCTGAGATGAATATTGACAAGGCCACATGTGCACTTTTTGAAAGAAGAGTCACCTTATTGTAACAGTCTGCAGGCAAGCCTAGGCTGTGTTTGGTCCTAACGGTCTTAGAAGCATTAAGGTGGCTTAGATGAGGGGTAACCATTGATAATTGTCCCAAGTAACAGGGTCCTCCAAATGCCTTTTTTTGGAATCCCCTCTCACGCCCTGTCACCACAGATGAGATATGTCCCTGCTGGCAAAGCATAGGGCACATCATTTACCCATAGTAAAGGGTAAAAGGGTTTGATTTCAGTTTTATTTGCGCCAAAGGCGCCCAATGGGGATTTATTTAGATTTTTTCCCTCAAGGTGCTCAAATGTGCCACAAAATCTGCCAACATGCCAGAAATCATATTTCAGGCCAGGTGACA
Source organism: Eudromia elegans (assembly GCA_003342815.1). Classification (NCBI taxonomy): domain Eukaryota; kingdom Metazoa; phylum Chordata; class Aves; order Tinamiformes; family Tinamidae; genus Eudromia; species Eudromia elegans. The sequence goes on along the minus strand of PTEX01000239.1, from coordinate 26,718 downwards.
CATCTACCAAGTATTTGGCCATTTTAGCTTCCTGAAAGTCCACCGGACCCCAGAATTTATTGCCAAAATTAAAACATGATTGTTTTTGGGGGTTGCTAGATGACCYGACCTCCCAAGCTCTGGCCAATTTTATCTCCTTGGGGTCCTCAGGAAGTTTTACAAATAGACCCTTAATGAGAGTCACAGAGCAGGAAATGCTCATTGTGGAATCATACCAGCTGTTCGACATGTTTTTAAATTGCTGGGTGCTCACATATGGCTTTCCAATTAATGCCGGAAATAAACTTTTTTCAGGTCTAGCAATGGAAATGCATAAGTTTTCCATACCAGTCAAGTTGGCCTTGCTGATCCAAACATTCTGTGTCATGGGTATAGAGAGGGATATAACTGAATTCCAGACACTCGTTAGCAGAAGGAACATGACCAAGGTGATCCACATTTCTCTTTCCTAATTAAAACACAAGAATCAGGGATGTAATACAACTGAGTTCACAATTCAATTAAAGAAAGGAATTCAAGATCGAGGTCAGCTTCCTCTTCAGTGTTTTGCTGACCCACTGTTTCACTACCAGTGGATTTTTCCTTAGAGGGGTAATGGGGCTTGATCCACTTAGAGGGTACCCACAAGGGCCCCTCTTGTGAATCGACACAAACATGCCCCTGACCCAAGTATCTCACCCTATCGGGACCCCTCCACCTACCAGTCCTTGGGTCCCTATAGGTGACGTAAAATTCAGTTTCTTCTTTCTGCTTACAGACACCTGAATGGATGAGGGCAGGTGGGCCCTGTTCATTTGAAAAACTACAAAGATGATTAATCACATAAAGAGCTTTAGCTAGGTGGGTCTGCGGGTCCCTCTCTTCAATTTTTGAGAGGTATTGTTTGAGTGTCTGATTAGCACGTTCAATTATCGCTTGCCCAGTTGGCACATATGGAATTCCAGTTACATGTCGGATATTCCACCTCCTCATGAATTTCTRAATCCGCTCACTAGTATAACCTGGACTGTTGTCCATCTTTATCAGAGATGGAACACCCATGACCGCAAGGCATACCGTGAGATGGCGTTCTATATGTAATGCCTTTTCGCCTGCTTGGGCTGTGGCCCACATGAACTTGCTGAATGTATCTATGGTAACATGAATGTATTTTAATTTCCCAAATGGACCATAGTGAGTCACATCCATTTGGTAGAGTTCATGTGGGCCCTCCCCTCTAGGACTGACTCCGACCCCTAATCCAGGGCCTTGACCGGAACACTTCGAGCAAGCTCTTACGATTCCCTTGGCGTCCCAGGCTGTAATGTTAAACTYTTTCCAGAGGGCTTTGGCATTCTGGTGAAAAACTTTGTGGCTTGTTCTTGSTGCTTACAGTGGGTCAATCGGGACATTCATAAAAACTGACACTAACTCATCCGCCCTCTCATTGCCTTCTCTCAAGCCATCTGATGTTTGATGGCTCCTGATATGTATCACAGAGTATGGTGCCACTCTCTGTCTAAGGGATGCTCATAACTGATTCAACAGTTGAAAGAGACATTTATTTTTAATTTCCTTAATGTGGGAATCTTCTATTCTAGATAGTATGCCTGCAAAATATAGTGAGACGGTAATCAAATTAAGGGGTGAGTCCATCCACTGAGCAGTTCTCCACACCACTGCTGCGAGTTCTAGCATCTGTAGTGAATCCTCTGCTTTGGCTAATAAGATTTTCTGTTTCCAGACACCATCCTCAAACCAGACGATCGCAGCTTTCCTAGAGTTTTTTCCAGCGTCAGTGAAAGCATTTATTGCATTTTGTAGAGGTATTTTAGAATATTTGGTCCTTACGGACCAATCCTGATTACAAAACCATTTTAGCGCGGGGGTTTTCAATGCTCGGACCCTCACCTCCCCTTCATAATCTAATAAACTGATTTGCAAGGGCTCAGACCTTTCTAAGAACCACTCTAGATCTCTACGTTTAATTGGGAGGAATATTTCTTGAGGTTCCCTGCCAGTTAATATTATGATTCTTCTCCTCCCTTTGATGATTAATTTACCCAGACTCTCCACAGCTTGTTGGACTGTAAACTTTGGCTGGGCTGAGGTGAATAACCATTCCAGCACTTTTACATTTACAGAGTTCTTTTCATCTTTTTTCCTGAAACTGACCCTCGATCCCACCGTACTCGTCTTTTCCCTCTTTTCTTTTCTGCACTGAGTGAGTGCAGCTACGAAATAGGTACTCAGACGCAGTACGGTGAGATCGAGGGGCAGGTGAGGGTCGATCCTGTCCACTCCTCTGACCAAAATTTTTTCAGTTAAAGACTGAATGCAATCCTTCTGCTTCTGTGACACAGGAGCAGAGGGATCCAGACCCTTCAGCAAAGGTCTTAGCGGTTCAAGTTCCTCATTGGAGAAACCAACGTTCCAATTGGTGGAGAAATCTCCCTTGGCCAAATAACCATCTTGCCTGGAACAATCTAGAACATGTTTCCCCCCCCCACCCCTTTTTGTGTTCAAACTCCCTTCACAAAACAACAACAGCTATTTACAGTATTTACAATTAGGTGTTATTTGGCTTATTAATCTGCGGTCCCACTCCATGCATCCAAGATCGGGGGGCACGTTGCAGGTAACGTCCTGCAACACATGCAAAGCGTGTCTCCCTGTCGGGTCAGAACACCAATGTTCTGGAGGCAAAGGCCATATTCTGCTTCTTGCCCAAGTACAAAGTGAACAAGTAGATGGTCTCTGCCACAGAGTCTTGGATGATCTGCTGTGGAAAGAAGGTGACCAGGGACAACAGGGGGTAGTTCAGCTTCTTAATCTGGATATCGTCTGCAAGGAAGGGAGTCTGCAATGTCAGTGCTACAGAGGATGCAATTGGCATCACTGAGCCCTCAAGGCACGGGATGGGAGTGGAGACAATATTTGGGACAGCTCAGGGAAAGAGGACCCGACTCCCTGCAACACTCGCAACAGCATAATCCAGAGCAGGTTCTTGGCAAGAGAGAACTCTCTGTAGGGGGACAAAGGTTGCATGGGAAGAGCTCTGTGTGTTCTGCCATGTGTGGAGGGCATTGCCTGCTTCTGTCAGCCCCTGCGAGGAGCAGGTTGCAAACTGCCACCCCGTCGAACGTGGCTGGTGACCAGTGATGAGTGGCGTTGCCCTGGGGTCAGTGTTGGGCCCCGTCCTCTTTGCTGTCTTTCTCAAAGAAAGTTCTGGATGAGAGGATTGAGTGCCCCCTCAGCAAATCTGCAGAAGACACCAAACTGGGTGGAAGAGAGTAGGCAAAAACCTCCACTGGATGTTGCTTTGAGCCAAGCCTTCCAAAGAAGGGCAATGAAGCTGGTGAAGGGTCTGGAGCACAGAGATTCTGAGGAGTGGCTGAGTGAGCTGGCGTTATTCAGTGTGGAGAAGAGGGAACTCAGGGGAGACTTCCTCCCTCCCTAGAGATCCCTGAAAGGTTGTAGTGAGGCAGGAGTCCATCCCTTCTGCAGAATAACTACGGCTAGGACAAGAGGAAATGGCCTCAGGTTGCTTTGGCAGAGGTTCAGGTTAGACCTGAGGAAGCATTTCTACAGGGAAAGACTAGTCCAGCATTGGAGCAGGCTGCCCAGGGTCGTGGTAGAATCATCATCACTGGCAGTGTTCCAAACCCATGTAGATGTACTTAGGGACATGGTTTAGCAGGTATGGCGTTGAAGGGTTTATGGTTGAACTCAGTCGTCTAAAAGATCTTTTCTAACCATAATGATTCTGTGATTCTATGATTCTAAGATTTAGGCACTTGCAATGCTCAAGGCGAGGTATTGTGGAAGAGGAAACATACCCTTCACACACAGCGTGTCCCCACGCATTTGGGGCCTTTGCCCTGGCCAGCAGCATCTCCTCTGTGTGAGAGAGAGGGAGAGCTCCTGTGCTTGGCTCTGCATGGTGCACAGAGAGGGCCCCAAAATCCTGTGCCCAAGCACTGCAGGATTTGTCTGGCCACAGCCTGGGGCAGCAGAGCCCCACTGTCTGTGGGGCGCCAGTGTCCTCCCCTTGTTTGCACTGGCTGTGCAGCTGCTCTGAATCGTGGGCATGTGTTTGCTAGGGCATGCCAACTCTGTTGCACAATCATCTGTCAACAGGAAGGGAGCAAGAGCTTTTAGGTGTGGTGGCAGAGACATGGTAGCAGTGTGCAAAGACAGGAGGGGATGCTGCTGAGTTCTGAGAGGACATGTCTTGATGTAGAACCTGTGCCATCAAGGTTCCAAATTCAAGCTGCCCACTTTGACATCACAAGAGGAATTTCTGCTTATAGAAGTCACTGAGACATTTCCCATCAGAGCTGATCTGAATGTCCTTCTCCAGGAGTGAGTGTTACTTTATTGGGCAGTTAGTTGTCCACTCATGTTGCATTTCTGCTGTTTGGCATCTCAAGGGCCCCAGCTTGTGCAGGCTGGGATGACGTGGTGAACGTGAATCACACCATTCTTCTCGCTTTGCCTGCTCCGTCAGGCAAGGTGCTCTTGTGTGGGGTATTGATTGCTCGGACCCCACTCTGTGTTGATCAGAAGCCTTTTATTGCTCAATGCCTTATGTACTAACACAATCTACTGGAGTCTATTAGCTTTTGGATTCGTGGCTTTGTGGATGCCAGTAATCATCTGACCCCCTGCCATATCCCACTGTAGTAATGGTTTTGAAAAATATGGATTTATGGTCTATCAAAACTCACTCTTCACATAACTGTAGACTGTCTTGACATAACTGCAGRCCATGCTGATTCCACAAGGCCTGAAGGACCCRAGAACAAAGAGGTAAAGACACTGAGAACAAAGAAGCACRGAACTGTTGAGTCTGCAAGGACACTCAGAACAAAGAAATAAAGAACTCAAACTGTGGAACAAGCAGGAAAGCAGGAATTAACTTCAAATACGGGACTGAATGAGCTCAACAGGATAAGAGTCAGATCACCTTTAGTCCAATTAGAATGATGCGTGAACAGATGCCTTTAGCCAATCATTTATGTTAGTGCGCGCGTGAACTATAGTATGTAACCAATCAAATAACTGCCGAGCTGGTACGAGACTGACTCTGCAATAATTATAATATAAATACCACTTTGTAATGTGAATAAAGTGATTTCTGCTTGACTCATATTGAAGTCCCCAGGAGTCGTGACTAGTGTTCCACAGTTGGTGACCCCAATGTGATACACATGCAATGTAGGTAAGTGGGACACCCCGACGGGAGCACCCGTCTGCRAAGCCAGCTCGGTGGGACCGAGATCTGGGGTAGCCTTGGTGGAAGCCTGCAACGTGAAGAGTTGGTGGTGCTGCAGTGGAACACCTGATGGAGGTGCACAGCCGGGGCAGGATGGGACAGTTGGTGTCGAAGGATGAAGAAGCTGTTGTGAAGCTCCTCCTGCGTATTCTCTCTAAGAGAGGTATTAAATATGATGAGCAGACTCTGAATAAGTTACCCCTGTGGTGCAGGGAAAAGAGGTTTCAAGCAGAGCCCCAAACAGCGTTTCATGTTGAAACGTGGGAAGATGTAGGGCAGCAGTTATGGGACAGCATTGCCAACGGAGATAAGAATGCAGGAGAACTTGCGACTGTGTGGAACCTGGTCCTCTCTTCCTTAAAAGAACTAAAAACTGAAAAGAATGTTGGTTCAGAAACAGCAGCCGCTTTATCAGCGCCTTCGACTCGTCAAAAGGTAACGRTGTTCGCAGAAAGACYACAGGTAGCCCCCTCAGCTCCTTTGTTACCCTTAGAATCGTTGCAATCTTCGGACATACTGCAGAGTGCAGAGCCTGTGACCTTGCCTCCTGTCGAAGAATGTGCTGCTGTGGAGGAGTCACCGCCAGTTTGGCTGTGTGAGTTACTGTCCCATTTGGAACAAATAGAGGAAAAAAGCCATCAGCGTGAGTCGGGAGCGTCAGCAATTTTGGAGCTGATGGACAGAGGGACTGAGGACAAGGCGGCTTGTGACCCACTGGGACACTGGGGAAACTTGCTCAGAGCTTGCACAGAGCGAGCCATCATCGGTGTTTCCTGCAACAGCCAGTGCGCCCCGGTCAGCCTATTCAGTGGACAGGATTGCCTTTTGAAGTAGTGAAGGAATTAAGGAAAATGGTGCAACAGAACAGGTTGCATGCACGGTTTACACAAGCCCTAATCAATAACATCATSACGGGCAATTTATTAACGCTTTTTGACCTTTGTMAGCTTATGGCTGTTATCTTAACCCCTATGCAGGAAGTGCTGTGGAGGGCTAGATGGACAGATCTCTGTGAAATCGTGGGTACTCGGAATTTAGATCGAAGGGATAGGGATCCTTTGCGTTTCAGGGTAAAAATTGCTCTAGCGGGGATGGACCAATTTGCTGACACCAGAGACCAGGTTCGAATATTTCCAGAAATACTGCGACAGTCCTCTGACTTAGCATTGCAAGCACTGCGCTCCATCTCTGAGGAGGGCAAACATACTCTGCTGTATACTAAGATCAAGCAAGGACACACAGATTCTTATATGAGTTTTTTAGAACGATTGAAGGAAGCGATACTTATGTCTTTAGCAGTCGAGAATGCGAATTCTGAGTGTCGAGGGGTACTTAGGGTGCTATCACAAGATGCCTCAATCGCAGAAATGATAGAAGCCTGGAAGCACATTGGCTCAGAGGAACAGAAAGCAGCGTACTTAGCAGGGGCTTTTGCAGCAGCGGATCATCCTCTCGTGCARTGCAGGGGGTCAACTAGAGACCGCGCCCCCAGGCTGTGCTGAAGTGGTATTTCTTGTTTGTAAATCGCTTATGCCACCCTGCATGTAGAATCATGAAACTGTTTTTTTTTTTTCTTTCTAGGCTTTTGTGTAAATATTTTTGACCTTGAAAGAAACTTTCCCATCCAAAGCTGGAACTCTGGCCAGGTCCTGGTCTAGGATGATAAGGAAAGTAGTACATGCCAGATGCTACCGCTAACAAAGAAAAAGCAAGTTTTGCTGGTTTGGCTTTGTAAAAGCTGGACCCTCTTACAGTGATTTTGGAGACCTCACTTACGGGTGGACGCACTGCGTGAGACCTCCCGATTGCTGGGAAGGTTCTGCAAATCCTCACTGCAACAGGGGCTCTCTAGTGATTGCGGATCTGGATGATGATAAAGTATTTAGGCAATTGGCGATGTATCTTTTGCTTAATCACTATTGTCTCTTTTTCATATAGTAATGGTTAAGTGCATTCCTTTGTGTATTTTGTCTGTTGTTAACCCAGTGCATAGTAAGCTTATTATTTTGTTACATGTATCAAAAAACAAAACAAAAAAAAACCAACAACAACAAAAAGAAAAGCTTGAAAAAACAAACTTGTGATTTGGAAAGCAGGTTGTGCAGTATAAAGATGAGGCAAGAAAAGGACGTAGTTGAGGATTTTAGTCGACATTAAGTGAAATTAAGTGACATTAGTGACTGATTGAAAGATTTAAGCAGAGATGAATGAGCAAATCAGACTCTGATGGGCATGCTGCAAAAAAAAAAAGGGGGAGCAGAATTTATCTCCCGAGGAACGTTTGGCTAAGGCGTTATTCATGCTAAATTATCTTAGGTTAGCAGGTGATAATACGGACCCTCCTATGGTTATGCATCATGCCCTTAAAAACCCTGAAACAGGGAACTGGAATAAGAACCTTTCTCTTGGAGTAGGCTGAAGGAACTAAGATCGACTTGTATGCAGCACGGGACAGGTTCACCTTATGCTCAGTCGTTGTTACGTACTATAGCTACTTCTGAACTGAAGGRTGCCTTGAATCAAATTCATTCYGGGTTGTGTAAAGTCTTTGTACAAGATTGGGGACAAGAAAATGGAGTGGACCTTTTGATCTTGTAATGTGGGGAAGGGGTTATGTTGTGTCCTTACAGGGGACGGTTCGAGATGGAATCCTACAAAGCAGGTGAGACCATTCTTGGAAGATCTAGGAGATCGCAAAAAGRAAAAGGGATGCTGATCTTTCTGATCAGTCTGATTTGGCCTTTCACAGAAGCATGGTCGGTGATGCAGCCTCGGACCAATGTATGGGTAACGTTGGCTAAGCAGACTGGGCAAGATACCTTGTGCCTTAGCATGACTACACCTGAAAATCCCTTTTCCATATGCTTGGTGGGCGTGCCTCTGGACAATAATGAGCTGCAAGGGCTTTGTAACAAAACTAACGCCAAAGCATCTTGTACCAATGGTGTTGGAGATGACTGGAACTCATGGCTCTCAAAGCTAGGACAGACACAGGCTAATCCACCACAAGAACTGGAGTTGTTAGGATCATTAGGAGCATGAAAATGTGCGTACTTTAATTATACAGGAAGGGACCGTGGTGACTCCACCCTTTGGAATGTTACCGGAACAGTTCCCTATGCAAATAGGACCCTGTGGTATAACAACACAATGGGCAACAATACCATGTCCTTCAGAAGCCATATGACATTGCCCAGGGTTATATTTTTATTATGTGGAGATGGTGCTTGGCCCGCAATACCATCTCATATAGTGGGGGGGGCATACACTTTGGAAAAACTAACCTTACTAACGCCTAATAAAACTATGATTGCAGCGCATAGACGGCTTAAGAGAAGTACTCATCTATTTACACAAAAGTGTGACGACCATGTAAAATTATGGTCAAAGGGAGAAACTTTTGCAGCTTTGTTCTTTGTACCTGGAGYGGCTGCTGCAAAAGCTCTCACTCAATTAGGTAAGTTAGGTTGTTGACTTTCTAAACAGCTTAATGCAACGACATTAGTGTTAGATTCGCTACTGCTTGATGTAGACTCAGTTAGGCATGCTACATTACAGAATAGAGCTGCTATAGATTTTTTGCTATTAGCATATGGGCATGGATGTGAAGAATTTGATGGAATGTGTTGCATGAATCTCAGCGACCATTCTCAGTCTATGCATAAGACACTTCAAGAAATACGGGAAAGAATGGGACATATACAGGAGAATGATGAATGGGCTTGGTTCAACGGATGGTTAGGATCTTGGGGAGTACCGGTTTGGCTTTGGGGATGGATTAGAACAGGTATATGGATAGTTGGTATGATATTGGTTGCATTAACGATGATTCTACGTTTACTGTCTTGTCTGCAAAGGGCCCTGCAGTGTGTGGTGAACTCAGCATTCATTGTGCAAAAGGAAAAAGGTGGGATTATAGAGGATTATTTGAGAGATGGAGGATTTCCACTTGAAAGTGTGTTTTGATAGTCCAAAAAAGAAAAACGAGGAATTGTGGTAATACTTTTAGAAGAATATGGATTTGTGGCCCRTTAAAACTCACTCTTCTCTTAGCATAACTGCAGGCTGTCTTGACATGACTGCAGGTGTGATGATTCCACTGCGCTACAAGGACTCTGAGAACAAAGAGATAACGATCCTGAGAACGGAGCAGCCAGGAACTGGGAGTGCTGAGGCTGCAAGGACACTCAGAGCAGAGAAGTAAAAAATAAGAACTGTGGAGAGAGTGGAGGAGTGGGAACCAACTTCAAACGTGGGACTGAGAGAGCTCAACAAGGTAAGAGCCAGAGCGCCTGTAGTCTGATTAGAAGGATGTGTGCTTTTAGTCAATCATTATGTTAGTGCGTGTGTGAACAGTAGTATGTAACCAATAAAGTTAACTGCCGAGCGGTTGCTAAGATGACTCTGCTATAGTTACCATATAAATACCGCTTTGTAACGTGAATAAACTGAACTGATTGCTTTTAACCATATTGGTGTGCTTTCTTTTCCGAGYGCCTCTCTGTCCCTGAATTTTCCTGCAGTGATCCTGGCTGCCGGATCAGGAAAGTCTCAAAGTCCTGACAATTGGCCACAGCTATATATGCCCTTTATGCCCTAGCCCTAAATACCCTAGGCATATATGCCCTTTATGCCCTAGCAATATATGCCCTAGCCCTATATTCCCTAGCCCTATATGTCCTTATATGCTCTAGCCCAATATGCCATAGAACTATACACTCGGCATGCCCTTGCCATATATGCCCTAGCCCTATATTCCCCAGCCCTGTATGTCCTTATATGCTCTAGCCTAATATGCCTTAGAACTATACACTCGGTATGCCCTTGCCATATATGCCCTAGCCCTATATTCCCCAGCCCTATATGCCCTTATATGCCCTAGCCCAATATGACATAGAACTATACGCTCTGTATGCCTTAGTCATATATGCCCTAGCCCTATTTCCCTAGCACTATATGCTATATATGCCTAAGCCATATATGCCATATATGTCCTAGCTGCATATGCCTTAGCCCTATATGCCATTTACACTCTAGCCGTATATGGACAGTGAGGTGGATTAGGAACTGGCTGAATGACAGGGCCCAGAGAGTGGTAATCAGTAGTGCCGAGTCCAGCTGGAGGCCTGTGGATAGTGGTGTCCCCCAGGGGTCAGTCCTTGGTCCGGTCCTGTTCAATTTATTCATTAACGAACTGGATGAAGGGATGGAGTGCTCCCTCAGCAAGTTTGCTGATGA
>PTEX01000238.1:1049898-1145962 GCA_003342815.1 Eudromia elegans | reverse complement strand
AACAGGCCGATCCTTCCAGAAGTTGCTAGGTGCCAGCCCTAGCAACACCCCCTCCCCCTAATTGCAACAATCTTAACAATACCTATATTAAACACAACAACWRCAACATCAACTTAATACCATAACCTTAACAATGATTCAAGTCTGTCTTTGAGCAGTGTCCCAGTAACTTCCCCCTACATCAAATTATGAATATTGTCATGTTACAACATTAAGAAACTTTTTGCAGTACCAGATATATCCGCATTCCTTTTATTATCAGCAGAGAACTGAAAATGAAAGTGCATTGCCTCATTCATGGTTAAACTCTTAGCTATCATGTATGAGGGAACAAAAAGTGCAGTGTATTACCTAAAACTTCATGAAAAATACGAATTGAATGTGTTATAGGGTTAAAAACCCATTTGTGATAAGAACAGTTTAACCAGCTTTAAACAATGGAGATAGAAGACAGAGTGTATATGAGAAAAGAGTACATATGAAAGAGTTGAACCAACTGATTGCTTCCTGAAAACCTGTGAAGAAGGACCCATTTGAGATCCTTACCATCTCCAATGGCTTTGTAGATAGCATAACATCTAAAATTGCATTTAGGTTCCAGTGTTAGGCAAGTTCATCCTAACTTCAAGATTTTTTCAGTGGAAGTCTGCCCACAATTTTAAGAAGCAACTTTTGAATTCTGGCTATCTTCTAAAGTCTATCTATGATAATTAGCAAGCTTTAGCAGATAAATCCTCCAGTAGATAAATCCTCAAGCATTTTCCACTAGTTTGAGAAGTGCTATGAGAAAAGAAGGGCATCTAATTTTAATGCTGTTCCTGCAAGTTGACTGCTGAAGTAGGATGATACTTTGTGGCATCTGTAGACAGAGATTCTTAATAAAACTTCTCCAGCTCATTGCAAATCATCCCAGGTAATCAGCACGGAGCACTGTTACTAAAATATCTAATAGATCCCAAACCATCTGTCCAAGTAGTTGCTTGAGTACAAACTGAAAAAAAAAAAAAAAAACAAAACTGTAACCAAGAGTGTTACACATTGAACTTATTTCACTGATAACCAAATATGGTAAGGCTGTTTCAAGACACAGCAGATAACAGAAAATGTGAAATGTAGACAGTCTGTGCCAGATATAATAGAACTTCTAAACAGATGGAAGGAATGAATCCATTCACCTCAGAGGTAAGCATAAACTATGGCAATCCTTTCACAAGGCAAGGAGACACCAGAAAAATGCAAGGAGCCTTATGAGAAACTGCCCAACGTTTTCACCTGCCAACAAGGAAGCTGAAAGGACTAGCTCACCTCAGGTTTAGGTGAGTGCAGCACAACCCCTGAACTCCACCACACGGCAACTCCAACACGGCTCATCCAACTTTCATAGCCCCACCACACCGAGCTGCAGCGAGGCCACCTCAAGGAAAGAGACCCCACCCTAACGGCCGCCCCATCCTAACGGCCGCCCCGCCCGCGCGGCTCCGCCCCTCCCTCTCAAGCCCCGCCCCCGCTCCCATTGGCTCGCTCCGCCCTGGCCTTCACCCCGTCGCGCAGCTCCTGGGGGAGGACACGCGCATGCGCGTGTGGCCGGCGCCCTGCGGGTGCCGTAGTTCGCTGTGTCGCTGTGCGTTGGGATCACGTGGGCGGAAGGGCGTGGTGCAGCTCGGAGGCTGTTGGGGAGGGGCCGCGCGCGCCGCAGAGGTCGCGGCTGGAGCCACCGTCGCGTCTTAAGGCGCCGCGAACACCCTGTGACCCGGCCCGGCCCAGCCTGGCCCGGCCTTTGCGGTAAGAGCGAGGCGGCACTGGCGTCCTCCGCCCTTTCCCCGTTCTCTGGCCCCGCTGGGGGCGAGTGGGCAGCGGCGGGGCCGGTTTTGGGCGGGCACTGGGAAAGCTGCTGCAAGCGACTCTGCCGTTAACGGTCGGCCTGTGTCCGGCCGTTGCCTGCGAACGGGCTTCCTGGGGGGTTCGCAGCGCGGCCGCGCCGTTACGTGAGGCTGTTACCCRGTAGGACACCGAGCGCCATGTTTCGCTGGCTGCGCGTGCAGGGAGGCCGAGCAGCGCTCGGTAACAGCCAGGGCGAGGTGCTGTGTTGAAGCATCGCCATGGATTTCCAGCTTAGACTGTGAGATGATGTCCCCTCTGGGCTTCACGTAGGAGAAAGGGGCTTTCTAGCATTCCCTTGCAGCTGGGATAGTTTGCTCTGAAACGTGAGGCTAGTGGTTTGCAGCAATCCATCTGAGTGTGATTTAAAGCGGTGGATGAAGTCTTGACCAGAAAAGAAGGGTGATATTTCCAGAGTGCAGCAGACTTTTGGTACCATGTATGTTCAATTTATTCTCCYGTTGAAGAATAACAGAAGTGACAACCTGAAGCAATTTGAGAAAGAGAAGATAGACCAAGAATTCCCTTCCTGATTCCCTTCCTGATCCCCTCCAAGGGGAGGGAAGTATTAAAAAASAACTAGAAGTGGAGTATTGCAGTGCTGTAGGCGTGTTATAGAAACAGCATTTACATGAATRAACTCTTTGCAGTACTGATTCCAGCTTGGGATATTGGCCCTTTTCCCCAAAGCACTTTGGGAAAGCTAGTTGTTAAAATTACCAAGTTCTCTGAGCTAAAAAAGTGTGCTAGAGAGCTTAGCTCAGATGTAGTGAGACAGAGGACTAAGAAAAACAGTGTCTTTTCTGTTTCAAGAGCCGGGGATACCTTTGTGATTTTGCTATGTGTTTGTCAGAGAAAGCAACCTATGTATCTCTTAGAAAAAAAATCCCAACAGATTTTTACATAAAGTTTCATGATCGGGCATGTGCTGTGAATTAACTCTGTTTTAATGCATTTTAGTAGGATTTTAAGTCACAAATTGAGAGTACTGCCAGAACTAATTAAACGTACTGAAACATCTCTTAAGTTTTGCTMTTTCTAGACTACCTAGAGCAGTCTCTGTAGTGCAAGAACCTGTGAATACTCACATGAATGTGGTTAGTGCCATTTTTTTTTGACTTTTATGATCTTTGCTAGCTTAAGTGGGTTTCTTTGATTGGTTGCTTGGTTTTGTTTTCCTCCTAGAACACTGAGAACTAGGCCGTGCTTTGCTAGGGAACTGGGTGATGATACATAGGTCTGTCTCAGAAGTCCAACAAATAGAATATAAAGCCCTTACTCTGCCTTAGGAAAAGGGTTTGATCAGGATACTTGAGAATTCTTTCATAGCATGGGATTAACTGCTGCCTTAGAATTTATCTATCTTCACGGTTCASTTCTCCACTCCTTTCTCCCTGTATCTGGAATGCAGAGGTACTGATCCTGAATCAGAATTTTTTTTTGTCCCTCTACCAAGAGAGAATGTAATGGTCTTTAAAATAAGTATGTGGCACATTCATTCCTTCAAGACTTAAAGTAAAAATTTAAGTTAAATTTGGAGTTGCAGTATACGGGTGCTGGATTGAACGACTGCTGCTCATCTAGGGGGGATCCTGAAGATATAATCAGTAGGTGCATAATAATGATAATGGATTTTAACCTCCATTTCAGGTCATCGCTATAGTGAATTTTAGAATTAGGTTCTTCAGTTGGTCTCTTTTGGTAGGGTTTCAATGTGTGTTTATACAGATTTTCACAAGATTCACAGCATTTATTCTTATCCATCCTAAATTTCTACTGTTATCTAGAGAAGGAGTGTTCCATTTTGTTTTATTGTGATTCCTATCTGAACTCTTTTTCTTAATATTCCATATTCTGCTTTATTGTTAAGAAGCTTTTTGATGTCCATCATATTAATCAGAAAGATCATCTTAGTGTTGAGAAATTACGCTTGTCTATCTGAAGTAATGTAAGGAGCTTTGTCTTGAACTTCCCAGAGTAGCTGGATTTCTGTCAAATTATGCGTGTCTAGATTATAATTTGTAAATTACTTGTAAAATGTAATTAAAAAAATGTAGTTGCTATAAGTAAAACATCCATTCTTTTTGTGTGTTTTACTAGCCTCTGAAGTGTGAATGTAGTATGAATTCTTGAAGTCTTTCAGCTGAAACAAAATGACTGCAATCAAGCATGCCCTGCAAAGGGATATTTTCACTCCCAATGATGAACGCCTGTTGAGCATTGTGAATGTATGCAAAGCAGGCAAAAAGAAGAGAAACTGCTTTTTGTGTGCCACAGGTATTTAGCAATACCACATGGTATATCTGTCTTTGCCTTTTTAATTCAGTTGCCTTCTTCTTAGCTTTATTTACAATATTTTTTGCTTGTAAAAAGGATGCTTTTATTTTTAATGCAAAAAGTTGTCACCTACACTTGTATTACTGTTTTTATTGAAATAGAAACAGAACACTACCGGTTACAGTAAGATATGTGAGTAAAAGCAAGGAAGAAATCCAAATTATTTGTATAGGATGGGGTGCACTTTTGAAGGAGGCTTTGTATAGTGCTTAAAAAGAGATTTAGTAGATMGCTAGGCTGATCAATCTAAACCTGATGCATCAGGGAGTGCTGATTAGAGTGAAAGAGAGAGGGCTCTGGAACAGAAACTAATTGGAGTGAGGAGGAACTTCTTTACTGTGAAAGTGACAGAGATCTGGGAACAGGCTGCCCAGAGAGGTTGTAGAGTCTCCTTCTCTGGAGATCTTCAAAACCCGCCTGGATGCCACCCTGTGCCATGTGCTCTAGGTGTGTCTTCTGGAGCAGAGACCTCTAGATGATCTCTAGAGGTCCATTCCAACCCTAAAGATTCTGTGATTCTGTGAGTCCTAATCTTCTTTTCAGAGCAGGTGCATTATATTGTACATCTTCCAAGAAGCCTCTCTTGTCCAATATAGTAGTAAATTAGCAAGCTTTTTTTTTTTTGTCTGACAAATCTAAGAAAGCAGTTTTATTCAGGGTAGAATCCCTAGTGGTCTCTTTGTGTTCTCTCAGCAGTGCAGCACTGTGGCCATAGTTTTGATGAATCAAAGAAATGGCCATAAATTGGCTTCATTACTTCAGAAACTGTACAGAACTGCACATCTGGATGACTAAAATTTAAACTGAGCTGTGGGTTCTGAGCATGAAACCTGTTTCAAGGGAAGCAGTTTGAGTATTCTGGAACTACTCTTTTGTTTCATTTAACAGTGACAACAGAGCGTCCGGTGCAAGTAAATGTGGTAAAGGTGAAAAAATCTGACAAGGGAGATTTCTACAAAAGACAGACTGCGTGGGCACTTCGGGATCTTGCTGTTGTTGATGCCAAAGATGCTGTTAAAGTATGTGAAACTTTTTTTTTTTTTTTTTTTTTTTTTGGTGTCTGCTCTGCCTAGGACACTCACTTGTAGCTCCAATACAGCGCTAACTTACTTGGCCACTCATTGTCTCATAGCTTTGATTGTTAATGTGCTAATTGGATTTAATATGCTATGTGTCTATTGCATAACCCTTATAAATTGAGGCTGAATAGTGCAGGTATACTTCAATAGAAATATTCAGAATGTCTGCTCAATTTATTGTGAGTGGTCTCCATTGGACTATACAGTACTAGTCCATAGCACTGTACAGTGCTAGTCTGTGCCATATTTGTCCATATATATGTGTGTGTATGCATACAGTGGACAAGCATATATACATATGTATGTGTGTGTGTATATAAATAAGTATATAAATATATATATATATGATTTTTTTTCTGGCTCAATTCCTGTGTAAATTTTGATTCCAAGATGTAGTTTCCTTTGAAATAAATCATGACCATGCTATTGGGCTACCTATACTTGTTTTGACTGGACACTCAAAACTTTTTTAGCAAATAAAGTGTAAGAGTGTAAGTAAACTCTCTCTTCTAAATCGTGACGTGAGCTGCTTATTGGAAAGCGCGTACCTTGAGCTGCCGTTCTTTTCATAGAACAAGAAACGCGATCTAATTCTGGCCCATTAAATTCATCTAAAATGAACAAGCAGAGATGAAAATTTTCTTGAGCTGTGCTGTTGTCAATAATTCCAGGCACGGGTTTTGGGCAGAAGACTAACACCCAGTGCAAGTCATTYTGAGGACAAAATTTATTGGCAAGAGTGTAGTGTGTTTCTTTAAACTGTCAGAGGTTTCTGTATTAAATGTTACTGTTGCCTTGTTGAGCTTGAAAATGCATTTTCTTCGTCGYATTTTATTTTTCTTGTTATGTTGTAGCTTCTTCTTTAAGATGCATCTGGATKCTAGTACTAGTATTTCAGTTTAATGTTGACATCTGCGCAATTTCCTTTCAGACTGTCATTTCAATAATTAAATGACAAAACCATCTCTGCTCTTCAGAAAATTATTTATGACTGTTAAACCTGAAAATTATTTTGTCTTTTGCAGGAGAATCCGGAATTTGATTTACATTTTGACAAAGTGTACAAATGGGTTGCAAGCAGCACAGTGGAGAAGAATACCTTCATTTCATGTATCTGGAAACTTAATCAGAGATATCTTAGAAAGAAAATAGACTTTATAAATGTTAGTTCACAGCTTTTAGAAGGTAAATTTCTACAAATTTAAGTGTGAATTTTAATGATTGTTAGAGTAAACCAGTATATTGAGTAAATGAATTCTAATCTTGTGGGTTTTTAATTTTATTTTTAAATTTTTAAAAACTTAATATAAACAAGATGCTTGGAAAACATACCTTCTATTGCAAAGCTGTATCAAAATAATAGTTAATGAAAATGTAAATATCATTAAGAATAGTGCTTTTTAAGGATATTCTATTTCCTGAACAGAACAAAACCTACCTGAAAAGTTTAGTAGGCTTAAATGTATAACAGGTCTTTGTTCTGATTCTCACATGCCTTGAGGTAGAAAAAAACTTTAAAAAGGGACATTTATAAAGCATGTTGTACTTTTTTTAAGGTTTATATCTGGTTTCTAGTTTATTTCAAAGTTCACAAACTATGAAATATCTGTTTGTGTAATATCTATTAAATTCTTCTGGAAGTGCAGCTTAAGTGACTGTCTGAATGCTGTAAGGGGTATGCTGTAAGGGCTTTGTATTTCATATATTCAAATATAATTTTTATATTTGCAGTATCTTCTAATAGTGCAAGGAACAGTGAGTAGACAGTGCTTCTGTAAGAAGTGGCCAAACTTCTTGATTGACAGTAGACTAGTTTGTACAGAAGCACTTGTGTAATTAGAAGGGAGGAAAGCAGCTCTGGGTGTCAGAGTTGACCAAAATTTGTTTTTCACTGAACAATAACTTTTCAAGTTCTTCCAAAATTAAAACATTCAACTTACTGCCACTTAAAAATACGCATGCTGTACATGCTTTGCCTAGCTAACATTCTCTGCTTCCTTTCTTCTGCTTTYCCATACCTTTTAATTCTCCAGAACTGCCTAAAGTTGCAGAAGGTGCGTAACACCTTTTTCCCTTTATTTGTCTTTGTGAGCAATTTTTCATAATTAACTTCTCTCTCTTTTTTTTTTATGGTACTTTCAATAGCTTACTAAATTGCTAGAGATAAGTTTCAGGTTTCCTAAAGACTTTCCACAAGGATTACAGTAATGTCCTGTGAATTTTTAACCTTTGAATGGCTTTCTTAATTAAACACTGCAATGAGAAATCATAGCTAAAAAAAAAGTACGTAATTTTCATTTCCTTCAATATTGTTTTTTCCTGGGATGATACTTACCTTGAGCAGCAAGATAATTTTTAGGTATTTCATGAGGTATTTCTTAACTAACTATAGTATCTTTTGCTGCTTATGCCATGTACTAAGARAGAGACTCTAGTTTCTGTGAAAGAAGGTGGCTATTTGCTTTTTTGTATATGTTACATAGTTTGGAGGGCATCATGGTTGTGAATTGCTTCTGGCAGTCTTACTGAAATTCAATGAAAAACCGAGGCTTAACTTGCAAAAAGAATGTTTATCTAGTAAGAGGTTTTTATTGTGGAAGTGATTTAATGGATCTATCTAATTAAAAAAGGATAGTTTAACATACATAAATGTGAACATGCTGAAGTATTCTTAAAGTGTTTGTCGCCTTCTGCTTCTCATAACATATATTTAATTTCCCTTTTCGATGTAAAGAATCAGTTCCAAGTGGAGAGAATCAAAGTGTAGCAGGAGGTGATGAAGAAGCTGTGGATGAGTACCAGGAACTAAATGCAAGAGAGGAACAGGATATTGAAATAATGATGGAAGGGTGCGAATATGCCATATCTAATGCTGAAGCCTTTGCAGAAAAGCTGTCTAGAGAGCTGCAAGTGCTAGATGGGGTAAAGAGTTCTTTCTAATGTATAGCATGTGAAAATGTGTTTTCATTGATACTGACTATGTAGTGTCCTTTGAAAAGKTAACTAATGTTTAAAAACGTGTTCATTTAAGTATTTATGTTGCTACTGCTAAGCAGAATTACATACTGTCTTGTATTTTAAAGATCTTGGAATTCAGTATTCACTTCCCAGATCTTCTGGGATCTTCTCACTTTTTCTTTTGAGATTCAGATATGTCTCTTAGTGTCTTATGGCCTAATTTTCTGTGTAGGCAAATATCCAGTCAATCATGGCCTCTGAGAAACAAGTGAATATCTTGATGAARTTGCTGGATGAAGCTCTAAAGGAAGCTGATCAGATTGAAATGAAGTTGAGCAGTTATGAAGAAATGCTTCAGAGTGTAAAAGAACAAATGGATCAGATTTCAGAAAGCAACCACTTAATCCATCTCAGCAACACAAACAATGTGAAGCTACTGTCTGAGATAGAGTTYCTAGTGGTAAGCATGTGTGTTGTGCAATGTACCATGACTGTTCACATTTGGTATAAATTCCTTTACGTTGTCACTCTCCTTAGCAACCTCTGAAGACTGTTTTACTCTTGTAGTAGCTTGTGTACGTTTTTCTACTGATGATATTTGTCATTCTCTGTTTAACAGAATAGCATAAAGCTATACTCAACCTGCTTTTGCCTAATAAATGTTATTCTCTGTTATTTTGTAGAATCATATGGATTTGGCTAAAGGTCATATAAAGGCCCTCCAGGAGGGAGATCTGACATCATCTCGGGGCATTGAAGCCTGCACTAATGCAGCAGATGCCCTTCTGCAGTGTATGAACGTTGCTCTTCATCCAGGTAATGGCTCTGTCTGACTATGGTCTAACACATGAATTTATTTTTTATGATACTGCCTATTTTGTCAGTTTCTTTCCAAGTAGACTTAGATGTTTTTTCTGCACAGAGAGAATTGTCACCTGTGGTCCCTTTTGTTCCTACATACATTATATAAATACAGTTTGCACTCTGTGGGATTCTTTTTGTTTGGTTTTAGGACATGATATGCTTCATGCAGTCAAAGAGCAGCAACAGCGATTTAGTGACTTGCGTGAACAATTTGCACGAAGGCTTGCCAGTCACTTGAACAGCGTATTTGTTCAACAGGTATTAACTTACTACTTTTTCTGGAATCCTTAGTGCCAGACACTTTCAAAAAAAAGAACAACAAGCCCACTGAAATTGGATACATTCTTTTGTACAGTCAGTAAGCGAATGGACTGCTAGAAGCATTTTGGGGGAGTGGTTGCTAACCATGCCAAACTATAGTGACTCTAGAAATCATCTTATATTTGCAAAGCAAACAGGAAAAGCTCTGTAGTAGGTTTGATATCTGCATTAAAGCACAAGGGGTTTACTTTGGCTGCAACACTTCATTGAGGAAAAAAAAATGTTAAATTTCAAGGATTTAGAAGGCTGAGAACACTGGAGTTCTTGCTATCTGCACCTCATAAATCATTCAAAGCAAAACTGTTAAACATTGGTTTTGAGCCGTAATTTGAAATACTCAGTCCTGAGATGTGTTTCCTGAACATGGATGTCTTTAAGCATCTTTTTGTCTTTTTTTTTTTTTTTTCTTCAATTAGTTTACTCAGACCCTACTTCAACTCTATAACAGGTCCTACAGTCTTTCAGTTCCAGTGAGTACATCAGGTTTGACACAAGCTTTTGTGACTAACTATTTTTTTTTGAGCTTAAGCCTTATCTAACTAGCTGCTGCATCCTTGACTTTACAAACATGAAATTTATCCTGTTTGTGGAGCATCAGATTTATGTCCCTTCTCCCTTCTAGTATTTGCATCAGCTCTCAAGCTTTGTTTATCTGYGTGATAGATAGCATTCATGTGATATGTGGATTTTGCCAAGAAAGAGTGAAAACATATATTCAGGAAACTATAATATTTGTACAACTGTACAGATACTACAATTACATGTGATTGTAGTATTTGTAAATAGAAAGGTAATTCAGTCTTTATCCATATTAGTGCAGTCAGTCTTAAGAGTTTTATAGTTTTTAATGTATTTGTTTTTATGCAGAAAATGGAGCAGAATTGTGCCAAATAAATTTMTTGAAAAATGCATTTGAGATTGGCTTTTTATGTCAGGGATGAATGTTTTCTATATTTCCTTCATTTTGCCGAAGAATTCCAGTTATATGGCTTGCCTAAATTGTGGTCTTTAACATTTCTTAACAAATATGTTTCCCCTGCTGCTTCTTGTTTTTGAAGAACTGGGCATAGCCAGTGCTTTGCCTCAAAATGAGTAAGGAGAAACTTAAATGATTATTACAGTGTAATACTAAATATATTAGCTGAAATAATTATACTCAGTTCTCACTTTAGGTGAAATCTAAAGCAGGCAAAGGTTTCTAAATCAGAAGAGGTGAAATGTGAAAGCAGCTTCCCAAATAACATGTTTTCTGGTTTAGAAATCATTAGATAAGCACAGCAGACCTTTACTGGTTTATCTTAAATGTATTATCTTGAAAGTACGATCTTGTCCTTTATTTATTTATTTATTTCTGTTAAACAAAGTTGATGCAATGATTCCTACTGTTATCATAAAATACTAGGGCATTTCATCTGCTCTTCGTAAATGAGAACAAATTTCTAAAATTTTAAACAGCAATGTAACTTTGGATTGCAGCTCACTGGAGTGTCAGATCATCTGCAGCAAAGTGCTACTAACAGTTAACAGAGTTGTTCTTACTGTGTCCAAATAATTGATTAACTTGCAAAAATGGATCTGTAGTCTTTCTAAGTTGTTTTTCTTTTCTGCACAACCAGGTTCAGCATTCAATTAWATGCAACACTCAGCTTTCTGCCTTTAGAACAGTGCAATGAAAATAGTTGAATAATAAACTTGCAGCTTCATTTGGTGACACTTAATATAACTGTACGCTTTGAATAAAGAGAGTAAGCTTGTTTTTTGGGTGGGGAAGACACAGTTAGASCAGATGCATCTCATCTTGGAATAGGCCTAACTTATACATAATTTAGACTAGGACAAACAGAATGATGATTACTGTGGAGAAGTTGTCTTGGAAAGAGGCACAGCCAGGGAAGGGACTCTTCATATGTAGTTTTATGAAATGTACCTGTGTTTGCCTTAATTTTATGAGTAGATACATGGCAAGAAGTACACATAGGATCTAGTATGATCACTGTGATTACATGTGCTATATATGTTCAAGAGTTGTATGGCTACTGCTGGAGTTTAATTCCACCTTATATGTTGCAACAATTACACTTTACAAAGTTAGCTTTTTGTTGGATACAAACTACAATATTTCAGTTTGTTTTAGAAAGCAAACTAACAGTGAGTGCAAACCTTCCAGGTTTTCTGTGAGAATAAATGAATGAAATCTTGTAGGACTTCATTATCTTCACTATGGGCTTATAGTGGTCCTGTTGTGTTGCATTTATGTATGTCGTAAAGAAAAGGGCTAAAATAAAGGTATTGAGATTGGATATGAAAATATTCTAGCTTTATATAGAACCTGGTGGGTTTTTTCTTTATTTAGTATAGGTTAGTCTTTATGATTAATAGCAAGACACACATACTTTCACATAAAAATATATGTATATAAATATGTATATATAAATACATTTTATATGTGTGTATATATTTTTTACATGTATTAAAAAAATGTGGTTTTGATACTTTTAGGGATTTTTTTAACCGAAGAGGCTGATTGACTAGTATCCAGGACAATAGAGAAGAATGAGTGAATTGCTATTTTTTTTTTATTTTTTTGACTCTTCCTGTATTTATTACAAGCCAGGCAATAAATGCTTAATGGCAAATGTTAAAGTCATTTCAACATGAACCTCCTCTCTGGTGCTTCAACATTGAGCTAATGGTTTGTGTTCTGCTACTTCACTGAACTGTAGTGTCATCTTGGTTGTCTCCTTGATTGCCCAGGAAGCTTGCTGGTTAGAGCAGCTGGAAAAGCTTAAAAGCCTGATGTTAAGGTGTTATGGAATACAAAGCAATCTTTGCTTAGAGAGTTATTCTTTTTTCAGAAGATCCCCTAGAGAATAGGAAGGAGGAACATAAAGGGTTTATTATTTATTTTTATATTTATTATTTAAAGGATTGGGTTATGCTGCATGTTCTAATCTGTTTAACACCAATAAATGCTTACTGAGCATATCTGAACTGGTGTTTTCAAAGATCGAAAGAAGCAGCTTTAAAAAAGTAGCTATGCTTTAATAGTAATGATAATGTAATATTCCTTTACAATGTTCAGAAACATTTGAATTCTTCTTATTAGTYCTTCAGTCTTGCAGTATCATGTGAAAAGTGCCCAACTGACTTTTCTTGAAGGCAAAATTATTAGCTGTTGGGGTCTTGCAGTGAGCAACCTTACTAAGGTGTGTTAGCTGCTACAACTGTAACGTGTTAATGTCTGCATTATGATGGTGTCTAGAGACCCAGGCTGAAAAGATACATATTGCAGGAGGGATCCGAAAATCAGGTAGTTTTTGATTTCACATAAGACACTTTTGGTGCTTTTCTGTTTGTGTGAATGGGATGCTGTCAATGTTTAAGCCATTCAGGAAGTTTCTGTAGTATCTGGATAGTACTTTCGGATTTATTTTAGTGCTTTCTTTTGTTAAGGGTCATGATCAGAGTTCCACGCTTGCCCAGCACTCTGTTGAATTGACATTACCCAATCATCATCCATTTCACAGAGATTTACTTCGTTACGCTAAACTGATGGAGTGGCTYAAGAACACAGACTATGGAAAGTATGAAGGTCTAACAAAGGTATGTGAAATGCTTGGATCGTTCTAGAGAATTTACAAAATGTATTTTACAAAAGTCAAAAGAATTGCCTGTGTATATGTGTGTTTTTCTTAAATATTCCTTCATGTTAAATATAATTTACTGCCTTCCTTTTCCTTTTTCCTGTTCCTCTTCGTTGGTATTTGATGAACTCCTCACTATTTTCCAGTTTCTATATGTATTTGTTCTGAAGCATCATATAATATTAATCTCAATATTTATGTAAAACTATTTATCATTTTATGATATAATAAAAAGAATAATTAAGATATGTATATGGATCACTTAATGACTACTTAAGTATCTTGAATATATATCCTTGTGTGTATATATGTCCAAAGCAGTTTATTTTATACACTTTATTTCCATGCTACTTTTTGAAAATGGATAGTGTATATATATCCAACTGTTAACTGACTTTCAATTTTTCATTTAAGAATTATATGGATTATTTATCACGACTGTATGAAAGAGAAATAAAAGATTTCTTTGAAGTTGCCAAGATCAAGATGACAGGCACAACCAAAGAAGGAAAAAAGTTTGGTAAGCTTTTAGGAGGCATATAGCTACCTTTATTTAAAAACAAACAATCCAACCTCTCAACTTCTAGTGCCAAAACTGTAATGCTGTCCTATGCCTAAATTGGAAATTGGCTACGTTTGGCAAGGTAGGAGGTAGATTGAAAATGCAGTTAGTAACACTTCTGTCGTCCCCAGGGTTGAGGGAGCACAACAGAAGTCTGGTGAAATAGGAAAGTATCAGAGAATAAGATACGATTTTGTCAGATCGACTCTCATTTTAATGAAGAACCGTCCTATTTTGGCTAGATAACTGGCTAGATAACTCTTCTAGTTGAATTAATCTTGGGTAGCGTGCTTGTTTGTTCTTTCTACTATTTCTGCTTTTTATCAGATTTATGGTGGATTTTGAAGAGGCTAGTTTTAATGTTAACTCTATCTGAGGAAACCTGTGACACTCGTGTTTTCAGTTGGATTTATATATGTAGAAATCATGCTTGATTAACATGTAGGCCTTTGCACTTAAGGGAGTAGGCATCCCTAGTAGGGAGAAAATGAGCATGCAAGTGAAGTGATTCTAAAAGTAAGTTGACCACTTAGCAAAGAGCAGTGATATAGGTGCATTTATATATTAGCTATTCTAAATTTTAAAGTGCATTTCAAAATGTGTTTGCTTAGCAGATCTATATTTGTCTTGATTTTATATCCTAGTTTGAGAAGTAAAGTACGGATTGAACTAGTAAGTTCTGTCAAGCATATTTTGGGTCTTGAGTTGACAAAGAAGAAAAAAAGTAGTGAGAGAAAGCAAGCAGGAGAGTGGGAAGCCTTGACCAGGTTAGGAAAGAGAATTGGAAAGAAGAGCCTTGACAGGCTAGTGACTCTGAAGAGCAAGTGGTGCCATAGTGTGTCAGTCATGAGAGTTAATTTTATAAGTCTTGAAAAGCCTACTCTTAGAACAAAACCAACTTCAACATAAATTGATTTCTAGAATAATTCTGCTACACCTCTTATGATTTGTGTTAGTGAGGAGACAGTTATTCTTGACTTCAATGTTTTGAAGCGCTGCCAGTTTAGAGAAAGGTTATTTAACTCACCGGCCTTCACTTTAAAGGTTTCTGTTGCATGTTTGGGTAAACTTGGGTAAACTTAAGTATGCTTAAACTTGACACAAAATAGAGCCCAGGAGTAGAGTAACAAAGAATTTTTTTTTAATGGTTCTCTTGATTTTATTATTTTTGTAACAGGTTAYGATTTCACAAGCATACTAAAAAGTATGTTTTTTTGAGTCTCCCTGTGACTGATTGCTTGGCATGGAAAACTTGACCCAAGTGTGAAGTCCTCAAAAAATTAGTAGTATTTAAATAATGCCAAAATTGGAAGGTGTATCCAGTGGCAGACTAGGCCTGGATTATTAAAGAACTTTAACAAATTAATGAAGTTTAAATAATGGTTATATGTTGCTGCATATTTGAGGCCACAAGCAAATTGGAGAATGAGTTAGATGATCTTACAGAAAACTCTGCTCCTCAGTACTGACAATGTTCTTAATGGTACCATTTGCAAAGAAGGAAAACAAACTTTGTATCTTTCATTTAATGAAACAACATTTTTWAAAAATGTGGATTAATTTCGGCAGTAGATATCAGTTGATGTATTTATTTTGTAATAGTTTTTAGTTTGTACTTTGTAAGGGTTATGCATTGAAGGTAGTGATCATAATACTCTTAGTTGCACATTATTCCATTAATTCAAAATGCATCATTTCTTAATAGTATACTTAAGGAATAGTGTTAGTTGTATAATGCTCTGGTTGTACTCCAGGACTAAAGAAGACCTGATTTAAAGCTGCCTTGGTGTGTGTTCTTGCCTTTTTCCTTTTTTTATTTTTTTTATTTTTTTGTATGTGTGTGCTTTGGGAATAGCACTGCTATTTGAATGCCTCAAATGCAGAGGGGATGCTGGGAGAATTATTCTAGCATTCTGTGTTGCTGCAAGGGTTTCTGTCTGCATTTTTATGGCAAAAATATTCYGAGTCATGAGCATTCACACTTGTCTTAAGTCTTTGTTGTTTTTTTTCTTCTGATGAAGCCAAGACTTGGATACTTAAATACCATAAAATCAAGTGTGGGAAAGAGTGCTACTGTTTTTACATGGTTACATGATGTGGCGTCTCACATAAAATATTCACTGTGGCTCCTCTGATTGTCCAGAGCCTGAGCTTTGCATCTYTCCACTTGCAAACTGGGGATGACAAAGAACCGCAATTGCTGTGTGGCAGATGCATGTGCTAAACACACCAGCATTAAAGATTTATTTAAAAAAAGATAAATAACAGCCAGTCTGGAATTAAATTTGAGTTTGACATGAAAATTTACAATGTTGTTCCTCCTTGAGAATATCTGGTATTTAAGACATGTTTGTGGCATTTACTTATAAGTATCTTCTATTACAGTAGATCTTGCTTGCTTGCTCCATTTGGGGGGCTTGAAGCATCCATCCTCATCAAGGTCCTCTTAATACCATGTATTGTTTTTATGTATGCCTTTTACTGGTTAGGGAGTTTCTCCTTGCTACAAATGTGAGGACATTCTGTCATGCCCATTTACTCTGAATTTCAGATTGAAGTCCATTTGAAGTCCAACTGTTTTATTCTGCACAGACAATCAAAAATACAAAAATATATATTTTTTTTACTAAAAAAAAATTGTTTTCATCCTCTCTGAATCTGCAATCATTCAATTTTTGATGCAGCATGAATAACAAAGGTATATTTTCTGTGTAAACATCCAAGTTACTAACAACAGAAAAACACAACAGGCTGGCCAGTTTTATTAGAGATATTAAAATTGCTTTATGGTATTGGTGGGCTCCTTCAATTAAAGAATGTGGAACTCAGTACAAAATTTTGACTCAGTACAAAATTACATAAATACATTTTAATTTCTTTGTTTAATCTTAATAGAACAGTTGATCTTGGAAACTGAGTCTTTCGCAAGATTAACTCTAAGTTAATGGCCTTCTCTGTTTGGGAGAGCTTAAAAAAAAAAAAAAAAAAACAAACACACTACTAAATAAAGTACTTTTTCTCTGAACAAACCTTGTAGGGAAGAGTAAAGTTTAGTACTTCATCTGTTTTCTATGTAGTTTAGACACTGAATTTCTAGAGTAGGACCTCTCCAACTAAATGTGTTTGCAATGTAGTTATTTGCTGCTTATAGTTCTCTGCATGTTTCTTTCCAGTTAGAGCTTAACTTGCATCTTGTGCATGGTTTGTGCAAACTGCATTTTAACTTGTCTTTGTCTTTGATGCTTGCAACCTAATCCATCCCAGCTACACTGCCTCGAAAAGAAAGTGCTGTCAAACAGGAAACGGAGAGTGAGTATAACTAGTTGCATTAGTTGGTATTGTCAATGCATGTGTATCGATGTGAAGATGTAGTGCTGCATCGTGGAACATTTTCCTAACATTAAAACAGTCTGTACAGAATGAAATAAGCATTAGCAGAATCATTGTTTCTGCAAGGCAAGAATGAAGTGCGACTGAAATTGCTCAACATAAAAGTTGGATAAGACAAGGTTTGCAGGTAAAAGTGCCATCTGCTTTTCCCATGCTACTAACTGATCTAAAAAATGTTTGTACCTGAAAGCTTGTCTTAGCTTCCCAACTTTTCCTGTAGGTTGAGGTAACATCTTTTATTAGGCCTATGAGCTTTGTCTTGTCTGTGTCTGTAGACCATGGTAGCTATGACAGGATACCAGCATAACAATTAAAGGAAATATTACAGAACAGCTTTTAAATTGCTTTGCAGTTGAAATTTGAGTTTACTTGTGGATAAGATGATGATACCTTGTTTTTGTGATGAGTTTTCTCTACTATGTTCCAACATTTTCCCAAATTCTTGAAAACAAATGTCCCTCACCACTAAGGGAAGGCCTTGGAAGATCAGGGAGGACCATCTTGATGTTCATTATGATCAAAGGCAGGGGGAAGCATCAGCAAACTATAGAGTGTACTTTGTGTTATAGATAAGGAAAAATAGCTAGAGTAAGCTATGTAGGCAAAAGGATGTTAAACTATAGAGTGTACTTTGTGTTATAGATAAGGAAAAATAGCTAGAGTAAGCTATGTAGGCAAAAGGATGTTAAAAATGGAAAGATCAGCTTCAAAAAAAGATGGAAAGTGCCTGTGTGTACTACATAAGACTTAATAATTTCTTCCTTTTGTAGTTTAATTTTCATGCTCTTTATCCAGCTGCTTTCACAAAGATCAAAACTGGTCTTTGCTTCTACATTTTCAAGGAGACTGACTATCTTGGTGGTTTTTATACCTGGCAGTTAAGTTCCTTTTATACTTTTCCCATAACTTTTACAATGCAGGCTTTTATTAACTACATTGTGCTTTGCTCTGAGACTTGCTGAAGCATTTCAGTTACCTTGTTACAAACAAAAGAAAAAAAAAAGTGTTTATAGCAAAAGTATTTGCAGCTTAGATGAAGGCTTGGTTAATTGTTTGATTTTAGTGGAGGGCTATTAGCAACACTCATCTGAGGTACTCTGTAATGGATCGTTTCTTCTCAGATATTTTTTTATACCTTAGCTTCATTCTCTCACAGTCTTCTTATTTCTTAGGTCTCCATGGAAGTTCTGGAAAACTGACTGGATCTACTTCTAGCCTAAATAAACTCTCTGTTCAGAGTTCAGGAAACCGTAGGTCTCAGTCATCCTCACTGCTGGATATGGGAAACATGTCTGCTTCTGATCTTGATGTGGCTGATAGAACAAAATTTGATAAGGTAAAACAGAAATGTTAGGTAGAATTTCCTCTTAGTTTTAGTGTTATAGCTTTTTTGAATGTCCTTCATGCGTAGTTTATAAATGTGTACTGCATGGGCATATTTAAAGGCAATTTCTAATAAATATGTAGTTTACTTTTTTCTGCAATTATAAAACACTGTATTTAGTTCCTTTGTAAGACTGACTTGATGTGTAAAGAATATAAAAAAAAGGAAGCAGAAAGCCCAATATGTATTTTTAATCAAATAGAAGATGAACTAAGTAATTCTTGAACTGACTCAAGTGTTGAATGAGTTTTATATTTTGCCAGTATGTAAGCCCMAGTGAAATGTAAGAAAACATAACCATTTTCATCTGAGAACTGAGCATGGACCTTTTTTATTTTTCTTCCTACTGATTTCACTTCAAGTCTTCCAAGTGGTTTGCTATAATCATTGACACCAAGTGATGGTGTCAATGCYGGAGTGTTCTCAGTATCCATTTGAAATGGGAACTTGAAAATGTCAATACTTCTCACTTATTGTGGAATTAACATCTAAATATGGGAAAAGGGCTATTAGAGTAGAAGATAAAAATAATTTACATGTTTTCTACTAAATTTCCATCTTTTTGATGAAAAAAAGTATTTTTTTTTCTGCTACTGTGTATTTGCTTTGCATCTAAAAAGAGTATTTTTTTCCTGTTGTTGTTAAAGGATTAAAACATACAATAATTTATATAAATATTTACAAAGAAAATATATTGCAGTATGTAAAGATGATAAAGGTACATTATAATTATCTAATACCTGATTTGCAATATGAGTAATTTGTATTAGTAAATTTTAATTTTTTTTAATTAAAAAATGATTATTTTTAACAGTTCCAAGTGTTCAATATATTGATCTAATATATGGCTTTCTTTTAGATTTTTGAACAAGTATTAAGCGAGCTAGAGCCACTGTGCCTGGCAGAACAGGACTTCATTAGTAAATTTTTCAAACTACAGCAACATCAGGGCATCCCTGGATTAACAACGGTATGGTGCTTTTCAGCTCTGTCACTACATCAAAAATTTATTTGAATTTTTTTGTTGGTAATGTGAGACGGGTGGGTCACAACTTTGTTATCAGGCAGATTCTTTATTTCTGGACAGCCAATTAACTATTAAAGAAAGACTGATGTGTTTTTGCTGACGTGTTTTGTTTCTTCTTAAAACCAGTTATGTAGGATATTATGTGGGAAGACAATGGGAGCTTTACTGTTYATAATACTGCACTGTGGGAGCATGACCAGAATTCTTTTGTCAGAACCTTGCAAACCACTGTATTTCCTCCTTGGGGAGGGGAAGAAATTCTGAAAATTATATTGTTTCCCTCAAATGTACTTGTCAGTTAATACAAAATTTGAGCTAGCCTGTTAGTTATCTGTATATTTATTCTTTTTTCTTACAGAATGAAGCAGAGGAAATGGATGGAGGAACTTTATCTCGTTCATATGCTTCTGGTGGTCCTCAGACTATATCATCTGAGTAGGTGTTGATGTTGTTTAGTCATTAATTAGACTTGAGCATGAATTTCTCCAAAGTATCTCTTTCTCCATAGCGATACATTGTTTCTGTCAGTGAGGGATGTGTCAGTAAATTTTAAACGTGAATAYGTAGAAGGAATGCTTCTGAATAAAACAGAGAAAAGTAATACACCTAGCAGCTTGCAAAGTGAAAGGAAACGAGGCTTTGTTACTGTGCAAAATAGGCTTAGCAAAATTCGGAGTTTGCATGTGGTAGCATCCACACAGAACAAATCTCGAAGTACTTYATATCTGTGCCTTTCAATTTTTTGTTCTGAAAAACTTGAAAATCTGTTAAATGCAAATGCAATATATTTTTTCCTAAATACATGTATCAAACAAGGCTGTAAGATAGCTTACTTCAGAGTAATACTTTTATATAATTCTTAATTATTTTATCATAGGAAGGACATGATCCGACAAATGATGACAAAAATATTTCGCTGTATTGAACCTGAGCTGAATAATCTTATTGCACTGGGGGACAAGATTGATAGCTTTAACTCCCTTTATATGCTGGTTAAGATGAGCCATCATGTATGGACAGCACAAAATGTGGACCCAGCTTCCTTTCTCAGCACGACACTTGGAAATGTTTTGGTGACTGTCAAAAGAAACTTTGATAAATGCATTGTAAGTTCTTTTAGTTATTATGATTAATCTGACTAAAACATTGTGGGAAGTGCGTTCCTTTCCACTTTGGTTTTTGCATTTCCTTAATGCTGGATTTTAAAATGAAAATGAGTGACTTTATTGCCATATATTGGTCTCACTTTCAGAAGAAATTTATGTAACTGCTGGTTTTGTCTCTCTTGCCTCCATTTCAGTTTTCTTGAATGTTTATTTATGAGAAGTAAGACTAATTTTTAGGATTTCACTGCTGAGAACTGACCTATTATTTATTTAAAATTGGAATTTTATTGAAATCACTGACATAAGCCAAGTGGAATCCAGCTCTCTTTTTGACTAACTAAATAATCTCCCTAGACCTATGTGCACATGGAAAAGCAAAATCATTATTATATGCCAAATAAACATCTCTGAATGTATTTATTTCTCTTACTCAACAAGAAGCTGGTAGAGAGAAAATGGCARACCTCCTGGTGGTAGGAGAGGTGCTTGCTACTTTTAGAAATTTGCTTTACCTAATGGAATATGCTTATTGCATGAAATATGGCAAGTTTAATGAAACATGTTTGCTGGAATAACTGTTAAATTTGTATTTTGTTATAATATGAGTCTAAGCCAATATAATAACTCTAGTTAAGGTACTTTAAGCAGTAAACTGGTAATGAATGAGGCTGACTTTCTTAGACAATACTCAGTAAAGTATTTCAGGAAAAAGATTGAAGAAACTTTAGTAAAAGGAACCTTTTTGCTTGATTGAATCAGGACAATTCCATGTTATATTTTCTGAAAGCAAGTCCAAGTGTCATTTCCTTCTGGTGGGCATGTTTACAAAAACAGCAATCAAATCTTTCTTCTTTTACTGGCTTCCTTTATATATTTCCCCAGTGTGGGTTTTTTATCATTTTTTTCAGTATGTCTGAGTTTTGTTTTTCCATGACATGGTCCAAAGTCATATATTGAAGATTAAATTCTTTTTSTTTTAAATTTAAGAGTAACCAGATGAAACAGATGGATGAGGTAAAAATTTCAAAGAAGAGTAAAGTCGGGATCCTTCCATTTGTTGCTGAATTTGAAGAGTTTGCAGGCCTTGCTGAATCAATTTTCAAAAATGCAGAGCGCCGAGGAGATCTAGATAAAGCCTATATAAAACTGATCAGAGCTGTTTTTGTCAGCGGTAGGTTTTTGGTGCTGGTTATACTTAAAAGTCATTCTTTCCTCTGACCTGTTTATGTGTTGTTTTCTCCCTCCCTCTGTGCTGGTCTGCCTGCCTGCTTTAGAACTTCAGGAGTGAACTTCAGGAGTATTTTTCTGTTATTTGATTGCAACCGAAATTTATGCCTTTAAGAAGGTACAGTTCAAGTGACAAAAGTAAGCAAAGATAAGACACAAGCAAAACTGTACAATGGTAGAAAAACTACTACAGGAACAATTCAGAAAGCTTGTTTTAAGGAATTTGACATGGAAGATGTAAGTTTTGGATTAGTACAGAGCTGACTTGGAGAATGAGGTATGATGATGAAGAAAAATAAAAGGAATGAAGATGAAACAAAATCAAATTGATGGAATTTCCTATTCGCACYGGTTTTATACATTTAATACACTAAGGTATTTAATTTACAGGTAATGTTGAAAAAGAAAGATGTAGTACTTCAGTTTAAATGAAGAAAAGACCAAAATTGGCAATAGCAGATTTTTCTGAATGACATTTTGGTTATCTGACCAAAATGRTCAGCTCTGCTTATTGATACTGTGGTGCCTAGGCAGGTGTGCCCTAAATGAACATTCTTATGGAAGACATCTCATTTGGTGGTGTCAGTAAACTGGAAAACAGAGGAGCAGGCATAGGGAACTGCATTTGTCATGGCTGAAGCCATCCTCTCCCACTCTGCAGTGAAGCAGCAATAGCGTGGAATTTCTTTTCTGCCCCGAACTTGTTTCAAAGTAATAGGCCTGCAGGCAAGTCTACCACTTTCATTACCCAGAGCTGATAAAGAAAATGAATTTTGACCACGGAGTTAATAAGATAAGTAAGAAATGCTGAAGACAAATGGGAGAAGTTAAAGAAAACAACAACAAAAAGTTATTAAAKATTTTTATTGTAAGAAAGAGGGTAATAAGTATTTTCTTATGTAGCTCTTGCATTAATTTTTTAAAAGATAATTAAGCATGCTTTTAAGCCTTCACAAAATAAGTTGATAATTTCTGTTATGTAAATAACTATATAGTGACTATTTTGTATGTTATTTTTGATAAATTCCCTAGTCGTAGAACTGCTACATTTATTTTTCTTCTTTTGTTGTCTCTCAAATACTCTTTTATTTAACAGTAGTTATGGCAATCATATATATCATTGTTTTCAGCATAAAATCCCAAATTTCTTCCTGCAGTATTATTGTGGCTCTTTTTTTTTTTTTTTTTTTTTTTTTTTTCTATCCTTCGGGTTTTTTAAGTCTTTTGTGTTTTGTTTTTTTCTTTTAGTTGAGAAAGTGGCAAATGAAAGCCAGAAAACACCACGGGATGTGGTGATGATGGAGAACTTCCATCATATTTTTGCAACGCTTTCTCGCTTGAAAATTTCTTGTCTTGAGTCTGAGAAAAAGGAAGCCAAGCAGAAATACACTGATAATCTCCAGTCTTATGTAATCTACTCACTTGGACAGCCTCTTGAGAAATTAAATGCAAGTATATTCCACTTCAGCTTGATATATTTAAATGATGCAAAGCAGATGAACTCTAAATGTTCACTTCCTCCCTTAAAAACAGCTAAGACACTTACATTGGTTTATCAGTACTATTATTGCCATGAAAAGCTTGGTTATTTAATTCCAAGACTACTATGCTTATGATCAATCAGAAGCTTTGTCCACTCAACTGCAGGGAATGTTGGATGTTTCAAAAAGAAAATAAAAGAATAATTATTGCTATAGCTCTCGTAAGAAAGTCCTATATGGTCCATCAAAACGCTGACTGAGCTTTAGACTATAAATATCTCAGCTCTACCCACAGCAGTAGGTAACTGCTTTTTTTTTTCTTCTCTAAGAACTTTAGCCTGACATTAATTTTATGAGAGACAGATTGAGAGAAGAAAAAAGTCTTAAGACCTGCTCTCTTTCTGTGAATTAAATAGCTTATTACTGTCAGTTGATGTTGTGGCTTTACACAGATATTTGGCCTACTTCACTTTGTTTTTAGTGATAAATTGAGCTACCTACTTGGAGGAATGTGAGAAGAGAAGGCAATTATGATAAAAATTGCTGCCGTATAATTATGGTGTAGAAAGAAATAGAGGCTATTCCCATTCAAGCTTATCCCTTAAAGATCCACCTRTTTTTTAGGCTGTGATCTCATTAATTGAGGAGTTTGAGAATGGTTCAGTATTGGTTATGAAGTTGCAAAGAGAAGCTTGTTTACGTCTAGAAATGTTTAATTTTGGCTTTACATTGGTACTTATGAAGTGATGTGTCAGTGAGCTGGGTTTTGATGTTCATGGCTGAGCAATACTGCCTTAACAATTAAAAAGAAAAATGAAGGGAGCATACAGGAACCATATTGTTGAGCAGAAGTAAGGCAGGCTATGAAATAAGCATATATGTAGCTATATTTAATAACTATGAGAAACCTAAACTAATGAATACCATTATTAGCATTTTTTTGAAGGTGTTGAAGCTCGTGTGGCTCAAGGGATACGTGAAGAAGAAGTAAGTTATCAGCTAGCTTTCAATAAACAAGAGCTTCGGAAAGTTATAAAGGAATATCCTGGTAAGGAAGTGAAGAAGGGACTGGATAACCTTTACAAGAAGGTAGACAAACATCTCTGCGAAGAAGAAAACTTACTTCAGGTAAACTAAATCATGGTTTAAAAAGAATAATCTGAATCTCTTGTAATACTTGCACAAACTTTATTACTGCTTTTGCGGATGTATTTTGTAGGACATTTCTAGATTCTGAGTAATTCTGAAAAACTCACTGTTTTGAGCTGGGCGGCTTATAAGCCTATGCTCATTTTATTATTTTAACAAATTGATTGTAACTTTGATGATGGTAGGGAGAGAGGTCATAGAAACTTCCTTTATGAATTCCTAATTCCCTCTGTTTCTGGGACATGCTGGAAGAGAAGTGAACCAGATTTAAATGAACTACTAACTCGGAAATGTAGTTGCTACTCGATAGCAGCATATACTTAAATAAAAATTAATTTTTTCTAATGATACAACTCAGTTTACTGTACCTTGATGCTGACAAGCTTTGTTTTTCAGATATTGCCTTCTCTATACTAAGAATCAACTAAGGAGCTTGTTGCGCAGCTTACCCATTCTGTGCGTGGTACCAGATGGCAATGTCTAAAGTTGGCTTTCTTTGGCAGGTTGTATGGCATTCTATGCAAGATGAGTTTATACGTCAGTACAAGCACTTTGAAGGGCTGATTGCTCGCTGCTATCCTGGATCAGGAATTACTATGGAATTCACTATACAGGATATTTTAGACTACTGCTCCAGCATTGCACAATCTCACTAACTTCTGCAAAGGGAAAGAGAAGCTAGCAAAGTTTGTGCCTGTGTGTAAGGGAATCAAACACTATAAATGCAATTTGTTGTAAAGGGTGGAAATATATSTATAATTACTTGTCCTATGTCACATCACACTCCTATTTAAAATGTCTTTCAGTGTAAAATGAAACCTTCAGTAACTGGTTCCTCTCCTACTTGGGTGAGGTACTGTCTGAAAGCATTAATTCTGTGAAATGCTCTGGATCTAGGGCGTGGGGTTTTTTTCTCCCTCCTCTACTGTCTAGATACATTTATTTATAATCCCTTTTCTTGCAAATAGCACTAACTTCCTAGTACAGCAAAAGGATACTACTCTTTTCACTAATACTTCTTGGAAATTATGTAAGCATTACACCTTTTTTTTTGTCATTGTGGAATGTGGAAGTTATGTGGTGGGAATACTGAATTTGTGTTCAAAGACATTATGTGACAAGGGTTGTATTTCTTAATTAAAGTGTGTTCATCATATTCTCTTTTTCTGTGGAGTGCTAACTGTCAATTTTCATGTTTTTGAACTGCTCCCACTGTTTTGTCTTTAGTATTAAATATTGGCTAAATACCAGTACAGCTGTCTCCCAGCACGTAACCCCACTTYGTTCTTAGGCTTCAGCTGCCTCCACTGCAAGGCCTAGTGTTGATAGGGCACAGGTGAGGAAGCCTCATGCGTGAACCCCAGCCCACGGATGAGCATGAGCATGTTGCCAAGTTGTGAGATAAAGCAAAGCAAAGCACAGACCTTCTGGGGCTCTTGCGGTAACCTGAACGCGTAGCTCAGTAAATCCGAGCTCTGTTATTTCAGCCTCCAGCTGTCGCTCTAGCAATCTCGGGTGGGGGGAATTAACTCGTGGGAGAGAAACTCCCTTAACCTGGCAAGGGGTGAGGTACGGAAGGAGACCGGGCGTCTCTCCACACCACGATCGTGGCCAACGCCGCAGGCCCTCATCTCTTCCGCGACCGCCCTACCGGCCGCAGCCGCCACCGCCCGGGCCTTGGCCCCGCCCCGCCGCGSAGCCGCCGGGAGCGCGGGCAGGGCCGGCGGGGGCGCGCGCCGCGTTGCTGCGGCGACGGGGCGGAAGCGGCGGGCCCGCCGCGCGCCATTTTCAAACGGCCGCGGCCTGCAGAGCGGGGCTGGCGGGCCGGGTGCGCGCTGAGGGGAGCGGCGGAGGCCCGCGGGCCTCGCTGGGCCGGGCTGCCGAGGAGCGGAGCGAGGCGGTGGGCGGGCTGCCCGCGGCGCCGCGTCCGGGCCTCGTGAGGCCGCCGCGGCCCCGCGCCCCCTCGTAGCTGCGAGCCTCCCACCGCCGAAGCGTCCGCACGAAGGGGGAAAATAATCCCGCTTCAAAGGGAACGGCCCCTCCGTGGGCCTGGATTATGGTGGTGAATCATCTTCCGGGCGGGCTGCAGTCTGGGGAGATGGCGCTATGAGGTAAGGTTGTAAGCTTAGCGGCTCTTGGGTGAGCTGCTCTCTAGAGCCAGAGCTACCTTTCTGCTGGCGGGTTGTGACACTTGCAAGTGAGGGCCCGAAAATCTTGGAGAGCAGCAAACTCCCGGCAAACCGGCTGCCAGCGGGTTGTGCCAAAGCGGTGAATTCGGACTGAACTTGGAATACCCCTAAAATGCCCTTAGAGCAGCTGCCCGTCACAGTAGAGCAGTGCATCCTGAGTGTGGTAGAATAGAGGAAGCTTAGTCCAGTAGGTACCTTTTCCACATGACTGGAAAAACAAACAAACAACAAATCTACCTATTTATAGCAAAGTAAGCTTCACAGCTACTCCAGGCCCAAAACAGATGCTTTGCAGAGCTAATGCCCTCAGTTCTGCTGCTCTGCTCTCGTGAATGAAAAATGAATCTGGTGTTTTCCAAAGAGAAAAAAATTCTCTTTGTTAACTTTATGAGCTTTATAAAGAAGCTGTTTTCATGGTACGTTAATTTGGTAATTTCCTTACACTATTGACTCTGTAGTCTTAATTTCTATTCATGTGGCTTAATGATTATATTGTATTTTTCACTGCTAAAATCTACGGTTCATTTTATTGCTACATTTTCCCTTGTGGAACAGCCTTAATCTGTATTCACTTTGAGATCTGATGCATTATTTTGAGGCTGAATGGGAGAACTTGAATGTGCTAAAGCTTTTTTCACTTATTTAAGTTCTTCAAGTAGAAGGAATATCTTTCCTGCTAACAGTGTTTCTTTTACACAGTTTAATGTAGCTTGACTATGTACTCCTATACCTAGTTCTTCAAGACTATAATTGCATCTTTTTGGCTGATTTCTATTTCTGTCATCTGTGATCTAGAATKTCACAGATGCAAAATATGTTTATTGTCATAAAGAAAATCTAGGTGTCAGATGTCTGCTCACAAACSTTCAGGCATCTCACTAAATGAACATGTGACACTTGCCCCCTTTAGCAGTTCTTAAGAACAAAGGTGAAACAAAAAAGTAGGGCTATTTGCCCTATCTTGCTTCTGTGAATAAATGAAAGATCTACTGATTAAGACATCTTGATAAATTCTTATCTGGAGATGCCTGCTCAAAGGTACCATTTTTGTTTCTTTATCTAATTTATGTTTCTCCTCTAAAATGGAAACTGTATTTTCTTCCTAGGAGTGCTAATACACCTGACATAATGGATTGTGTGAGTTACTTACATAGTGAATGTTGCCCTTTTCCTGTGGGAAATGCCATATGGAAACCAGGTTGTTTGAGTACATCCTAGCACAACCTTATACCAATCTAGGAGGTTCAACATGCCTTGCTGACATGACTCAGAAAGACTCACGGGACTCTTAAATTTCTTTAAAGACAACAGTGTTCTGTGTTGACCTGACAGGCTAAGAATAGTACTGTAGATGAACACTTGAATTCTGGAAAGCTGTTGAGTTCTTTACCAAAGCCTTTAGGAAAATATATCTCTTATGGATTTGAAGGAAAAAGTTTGTGCTATTTAACACTGATAAGTGGTCTGAGGAATGACTTGAATGTAAGGAACAAAAGCTTGCTCATCATATGAAATTGTTAAGAGCTGTCTAAAAAGTTGCAAAAGAATATTATGGGTTTAAATGATAACGGTGCAGGTTATGGATCCTGGGATAGCTGTTATCACTCAGTAAAAATAAAAAGAAAAAAAAAAGAGAAAAAGACATGTTAGAATCATTAGCAATAGAGGATAATATGTCTGTATATCTATATCTTTATATCTCTCCGCAAATATCTTTATGACTGCTATATAAATCTTTGGTGCCGGCACATTTGAAAAAAAAAAAAAAAAACCTTAGAAAAGATACAGAAAGAGGTAACAAGGATAATCAGGCATATGCAATGTTTTTGCGTAAGATACCAGAAAATAAACTACTGAGGARGAATGCCATGAATATACTGTCATGAATGACTGAGAGCATGACTAAGTAATAGTTATTTAGGTCTGTCAGGTGCTATTAAAATAACGATTTAGATGCAACTTCAGACTCACAAAATCCCTACAATATAAGGTTATAGAAAAATAATAAGATTAAGAGGACTTAAGTTTGTTTATTCTTTCATACATGGGCAGCGCTGGGTTTTGGGTCAGACTGTTCTCGATTTCTACTGATTTGGTACAGCAGTTTTCCTGTTTGCTCAGGAATCAAAGGAAGCCTTCCTCTCAAGGAAGCCAGRTGGAGAAGCCACTAGATGCTTTTAGATGTGATAATAACTGATAGGATTTTTAAGGAGAGAGTGTGCTCCAGAGTTATTAGCTTCTCTATTAAGTAATATGAGATGGATTCCTGAGATTAGGTCTAACCATAAAAACTGTCATTCCCATCTTCAAATCAGTGTAAAGACTCCTCAAGGTAAATGCAGAATACTAAAGTCATTGCTTACAGCTTTTCCCTTTGGCTGCCAAAGTATAATGAAGAGCATTTAGAAGAGAGACTTAATATTGCCTGTTACTGTTTTGCAGAAGAAAATTTTTGTGTTCATATTATAAAATGTTATGAAATATTTAGATGGAAGCAGCTGATTTTCAAGGTAAATATATCTTTGTAAAGAAATATGTAAATTTTTTTCTGAAAGTTTTTAATCATTTTGTCTAAAATTCCTTCATTGTTTTCTGCATTATTATGATTTTAAAGGACAGGTACTGTAACAGATAATCTTTTGCAGGTGACCTGTTTTTCTTCAGTGGGAGAAAGCAAGTTTGAGGTGTATTTACAATGACCACAGCCGCAGAGCGAAAATTCATTAACCTCAGGAAGCGTCTTGATCAGCTGGGCTATCGGCAGCCACTAGGAGTGGAGAGTTTGCCTCTGGTCGAAAAGCTTTTTAGGTATCTAAAAGGAGATTCACTAAAAATCCTAAGTCATAGGCATTTTTTAAATTAGGACTTATGAAGCAAAATGCTTAGTCTGAAGATTGTTTTCAAATAATGTTATTTCAAAGCTAATATTTAGTTCCTGGGTGTGAGGGTGTCAAATGGATTTACAAAGCAATGAGAACATCTCAAGATCTAATTAAAGTTGTTAGAAAGGGTAGATAGCTCTATGGTTTATAGCCTAAGAAAATGCTACTTTTTAAGCGTGTAGGAGAACTATTAGTTCTCATATAAAAGAGTTAAGTAGTTATATGATAGACCTAGATAAGACTTCTCTTTTATATACTAACAGTTTTCTAACATAATATTTACTATTGCTCTGTATTGAAAAGACATACTTAAAACTGGTCATATTCGCTGATATTTGAATTGTGACTGAATATTCACAGCTTAGTTCTTAATGACTCCATTTGTAGAAGTGTATGTTCAAGTTTGCTATCTCTGCAGTCATTATAGRTGACAGAATAAAAACAAACTTTCTATTAACTTTCATATTTCTGCTATTTTGTGGCTTTGATGCCATTAGTAACACAGTAATTTTCATAGTAATCCCATTGTATATGAACGTGCACTTGAGTTCCAGTGCTACCTAGCATTTAATACAGACATCCTATTCCACATCTGCCTATAATAGAATTCTTTTATCTTCAACATTGTCTTATTCTTATATCTAACAGTTTCAATCTTAGTCATTGACTTTGATATTATTTTGATAAGAATGTATATAGTTACTTATTGTTAATATCGTATGTAGTTTTTGATTTCTGTATAGATATCTTTCTGTTTTTTTGATTAACTTTCTTCTAGGGTAAGCATTACTACAACTTTAATAGTATTAGGAGAAAAAAATCAATTTGTGCTTTTTCATGTCTTCAATTCTTTTTTGCATTTGTCCTGTYCTTTGTCCTTTCTTGKTTTTATTTATTTATTTAGTTGAATGATTCCAGTCTTTCTGTTTTTCCTACATGAATGTTCTCTTTGCTTTCTCTGACCTGATTTGTTCTGTAGTAAATTTTTTTTTTTTTTTTTCCCCCTCTAAGGTAAAAATAAAAATTTGCATCTGTGATTTCAAGTTTGATAACAAGTCTAAGGTATCTCATGTGCCTTGATTCTAGTGACCTTGTCCATACAACGGAGAGCCTGCGCAGTGCAAAGTTATCTGCTGGAAAGATTGAAAAAGAATTCAGCAACTATGATGCTATTTTGGAACCTTATAAGACAGAGAATGCTAGGCTTACCAGAGAAAATAATGAACTACACTTAGAAATACTAAAACTGAAAGAGCAATCTGATCGTCGTATTAAAGGTAAAATGAAAATTGGACTTTTTTTCTTATATTCTTCAGTATCAAAATAAAACTGTGGACAAATCCCTGATCTACAAATTCACATGTGTATTTGTATACATATGTATATTTATGTATGTGAGCAGCACCTTTTAATGAATTGAGATTCATGTACAGATACTTTTCTAGTGAAACGTTTTTGAGCTCCTGCATATCATGKATTTAATCGAACATGAAACGATTTGAACATTTTTCACTTATGCTTTCATATCTTGCAATCCTACTTCTTGGTTAAAATGCAGAAGAAGGATAAAGACAAACTGCTTTTATTCTCCAAAGGATTTTTATTTCTGTAAATACATAGATACTGTGTCTTTGCATGTGTGTATATATATATATATGCATATGTTTTCCTTTTGTAGTTCTCTTCTACAGTATTTCACTCAACTGATATTCATTTTTAAAGGAATTCACTGCTATTTTTAACACAGTCATGTAAGCAGCATAAGTTATGACAATTAATATGTTGATTAATCTCTCTCAGTTTGTTTCCCTAATGAAACAAAGGTATTGTGTTTACACTGTCCGTCTATCATTTACATTAAATTTGACCCTCATGACCCTCATGACCAGTTTCACCAGTATTTGATAGGACAATTGAAGTCTCTAACAGTGTCAAGGTCTTACAGAATTTTTGGAAAACTAAAATAAACATAACAACAACAAAAAAAACAGCAAGAAACACAAAACAAACAAAAAACCCTCAGGCAAGTGAATGGAAAGACAGGGAGATGGAAAGACAGGAAGAAGTCTGATAGCAACCATCTGGCCAGTCAACACATCTAGTTAGGCAGTACCTGCAGCACAAGCTGTCTCTCATATAGGCCTGCTGGCTAAGTAAAATAAAAAGTATGGAAAGCATTCAGTGGTGGGTATTGATGGGAACATGAAAAGAAACAAGAGAAAATACACTGTAAGGCAATTTTGCTTACTGAGGTTATTTGTTTTATTGTTGTAATTTAAGTCGTAATTCGTCACAATGTTAAGACATTTTTTCCTCTACCAGCAAAATACAGTCCCGTCGTACCTAGCTTAGTCCTCTGTGCAAAAGCTGTGTTTACTAACACAGGGCAGTCACGGCAGGCCCTTTGCCATCACACAGAGTTAGACTGACCAGGGCAAAAGGTGATAGACACCTGTATCTAGATATTGCAATATGCCACAAGTTCTTCCAATGCAAGGATAGAAATGTGAGTATAGCAAATAATAAAATGGGTATGAAGCAAGCTTTTTACCCTTTACAGCCAACAATTTGACTGAACCAGAAATGCTAAAGAAGTTTAGAGTTATCTTTAAAGGAATATAAAAGCTACATGCAATATTTGCATTTACATTGAAATGCAAATTGTATTTGAAGAAATCACTGTATGGAAAAGAACACAATTCTTTTATATCTCTGTTGATGCTATATGGAAGAATAATGAATGATGAGGAGGAGAATACTTTATTTAWTTATTTATTTATTTTCTCTTCCTCTGGCCCTCAAAAGATTTGAAAGTAAGCCTAAGAAAAGTTGACCGTGAAACTGCTGACCTGAAATTTCTGAATAACCAATATATACATAAAATTAAAATGTTGGAAAAAGAAAATAAAGCCAAGACTGAAAAAATTCAGCAGCTTCAGGAGAAGAATCTGCAAGCAGTGGTACAAACACCAGGTAAGTCTAAGTAACCATAAGTACAAAAGGATTTATACTTTAATACTTTTTTATACCTTTTAAAATATACTTTTACACTTTTCTCTAGGCATTTCTTGGTTATTGTAGACGTTATCTTTTGTGTATAGAATGGGAGCTTATTACACTAAAATAATGCTGTTCAGCATTTACTTTTTGAAACTTTTAGCTCTGAATTTAGGCTATAGTATAGGCAAGTTATAATATGAAGTCAATAGAAGATCATTAAGTTAAAATGTCGCTGGAAAATCTCAATTAATAGCTAACTTTGTAATGATGCTGCTGCTAATATAGTCAGACTCAGGTCTTGTTTGATGCTCGGACCTTGCCAATTAATTGATGATATGTGGGGCACTAATTCAGAATTTTGTCTTCAAGATTCAGTAGTAGCAGGTTACAAAAAATCCAACCATCTAGAAACTAACAATTCTTAAATTCTTTTGAAAAATTAAAATGTACTAGATGTAACTCTAGGTTTATCTCTTTCTCCTTTACCTATTTTTCCTCTCTTCTTTTTCCTCCCTCAAATCAAGGTAACTAATGAAAAGTATTTTGTGAGATTTTAAAATCAAGTCTTTTCTGTCTCAGTCTATTGATTACCTATGTGGTTTTGACACCTGAAAAAATCAGTATGCAGTTAGGAGAAAATCTCTCTCTCTATATATATGCATATRTATATATGTGTATGTGTATTTATATATATACACACATATATATAAAATGTATATATACATGTATACATATGTGTATATATATGTGTATATATATATGTATATACATGTATATATATAAAAAAAAATACACACAGATATCTGTACATCTTTTTGCATTTCCTATCTTTCACTTCAAAGATACTTTGTTCCACTTTTCTTTCTCCATACTTATTCCATTGTCTTCAGGGATTTTTCCATCATCACATATAGTGTGATATTATTTGTTTAATGAGAAATAGCCTTAGGTAGCCTCTGGAAAAAGCCTTAAGTTTTATTTTGCATTCRGGCAAATAACCTACTCTGCTTTCATACATCTGAAATACAAAGATTTTAAATTGAAATGACAAGAAGCTGTAAGAAAAAAATTATTAGCAATTCAGAGATTAGTTTGGTGATAAAAATATTTTTAACTGTAAAAACAATAACTGGGTTTGGTCTTTTTTTAGGTGGCAGGAAAAGAAGCATTCCGTTCAGGCGCCAGCGCATGCAGATAGACCAGCCCGTTCCACCGTCAGGTGTTAGGGCCTATCCGGTTCCTCAGCCAGAGGACCCGTATATTGCAGACCTGCTTCAGGTGGCTGATAACCGGTAATTCAAAGAATTTTAAAATTATAAATATTAAATATTTTTTCTTCTTCTGCCTTCCAGAGATGAGATCATGTTGTTTCAAGAGCAATATAGTTTCTTTCTAATTGACACTGCTGCCTACAGTAATGTTGTAATGAGTATTTAAAACGTTGTTTACTTCCTTGAAGATTTTCTTTTAAGATCTCTATTAGTTTTACTGTTATACGGTTTTGTAAATCAGGCAGTCTGGAAAGAAGCTTTTTTTTTTTTTTTTTTTTTTTTTTGGCTCAAAAGAAGTCATTGTTTTGAAAGTCTGTGACATTCTAGATTATGTAGTACATAATGCAAGTTTGGGTCTCTGTACTATGAAAGGCTCTGGTCACTTGTCACTTTAAAAAATATATTTCCTTTTTTTTTTATTTTGAATGCATCTCAATGTTCATCTTTGTATGAACAAAATTATTTTTGTTACTGAAATATTTTTTATGAGGAAAGAGAAAATACTAAAGCCAAATTGTTGTGTATGTATATTTATTCCATGAATCCACAAATACAATATATTACTACATTTCAGAATTCATGAACTTCAGTCAGAAGTCACAGAACTACAGGAAAAATTGGAGATATCTGA
This sequence comes from Eudromia elegans, assembly GCA_003342815.1. Classification (NCBI taxonomy): domain Eukaryota; kingdom Metazoa; phylum Chordata; class Aves; order Tinamiformes; family Tinamidae; genus Eudromia; species Eudromia elegans. Next base: position 1,111,582 of record PTEX01000238.1, on the reverse strand, counting down.
ACGAGGAATGAAAAATTATAGCAAACAGGTATACTTACAGGGTTTTTATTAATTGGCTGTATAGTCATTGCAATAACCTTTATTATAATTTATATTTTAACCTCAGTGGAAATCATTGAAAGTTTTATTAAAAAATATTTTTCAACCTCGTAAATTATTTTTTGGCTTTTTTTTTAATCTTACACTTTTAAAAGTATTTAGCTTTCCTGGTCTTTCAAATGTGGTAACATTCCTTCTGTTCTTGTTAAGCAGTATTTTGCATATTAAAATTTACATAAAAAGACCCATTTTTGAGAATTGTAAGTYGAGTTTATGTGCCTAGGGTTTCTAGTGCACAAGAATCACTGCTTGAAARCCATAATTTGATCTACAAATATATTTTGATACAGAACGATACATGTATTTTTTTTCAGTTTCAAAGCAATTATAGATTTTGAATTCTTAAAATTAAACTATGGCTAACAGATTTCACAATATGTTTATCTTATTGAACACCATCTTTGTTGTTTGTTTTACTGTGGTATGTTTTTCCGCTTCCAGTGCTCCGTATTCTTCACCCTGAACAGAACTATGCAGTTTAAAAGCCAGTTCCCCAAATACAAATGCTAGCCTCATGTGATTACTTTGCAACATCTATTAATTTCACTTGAAATGAAAGCTGTTAATTTCTCTTCAAGCAAATAATCTAATAATTTTTTTTCTCAGTATATTTTCACAAAGTTAACTTTGACCTTTGGTTCACCTATTTATCTTTCAAAGAATCTCTTATAATCAGATGTGAAAAATGAACCAAATTATCTTGTGTTTCTCTTTTCTTACTGCATGTTATGTAAGTGTTTATTTTAACAAAAGTTCTATAAGACAGTGTAGAAGATAATAATTAATGTTTTCTCCTCAAAGGTTGAGCTAAGAGATAAAGAAATAGAGCGTCTAGTGCTAGCATTGGATGGTGGTCGCTCTCATGATGTTTTATCTCTGGAATCAAGGAATAAAAGTAATGAGAAGCTCATTGCCCATTTAAATTTACAGGTAATGGATTTATTATTGGCAAACTAAAAATATTGGCAGTCTTAAAAAACTAAAAAAACGTCTTCCAGACATTAAAAAAATTATTGTTGGATATAAACTCAGTCTAACTTGCTTGCTTGCTTCTTTTTCACTGTTTTCCTTATTTAAAAACATTTCAGTTCTTAGTTGAAAAGTGTCTTTGAATGTTTTTGATTAAAAAAAATGAACTCACATCTGTATAAAGTAATGCTTGTCTGAAAGTATTCAAAAAATTTCTGTATACTGAATGTTTTGACTGAGTTTGAAAAGGTCTGCTTTCTTCAGAAACCTTTTTTTTTTTTTCTCATACATTCTGTTTGTTTCAGAAAATAAAACTGTGTAAATATTTGTATGGGGAGTAGTGGTAAGTATTAGGAAATCCCATCAKATAGTGGGGAACCTCTATTGAGTTCAATTTGTCCTAACTTTTTTCCTCTGACAAAGAATTATAATGAAACCTTAAGATACATATGGTTATGTTCAATATGCATACTGGCATGCATTCAACATTGGTTTCAAAGTAAGGATTTGTAACTGAAATGATAGACCATAGATGAAGTAAAGTCCATCTGTGTATATATACATCATCAATTCTGCTTTTCCAACAGTATTTTCCTTGGTGTCCCAGCTGTGCATGATGCACAGTGGCTTGCAGGGTCAGGTTGCAGAGCTTATTAGCTCAAGTTCAGTGTTGCAGGAATACAGAATGAGTGATGATTTGGAAGCAGAGCAGCCATGTTCAGTGATCCTGAATTAGTTAAGTCATGCTGAACACAAATTGACTGCAGAGAGAGTGTGTCCTGATGCATGCACTGTGCTTCCAGAGCAGCATAAATCCAATTTTAGTCCAGGAAGTCTGTTTCTTCAGGCTCAGTGCCAATATTACTTGCAGTCTCTGGATATAAGTGTCTGCCTGAAGTAGTATTTGTGAATGGAAGGGAGTTTGGGCTTGCTTTCTTGTCTACACTAACGTTCATTCTGGATTTTTGAGGAAAATACTGTGAGATGGAAGTGACAGCACCTCTGTTATGCCAAGGTATATATATTTTTAAGATAGTTTAGGTGCCTGTTTCCTTGGATAGTTTAGTTTATTGTATATGTATTTTTCTTACTGCTAAGTGTCCCTTTATTCTCTTCCATTTGTTCTGAGAAAAATACAGTGTCAAAAATGATGTTTGTAGAGCAGGATTACTGGAGATTTTGTGTTTAAGAAGCTGAGCTGTCTTGGAGGCAAAATAGGTCTTAGGAATCTGATAAAGGTTCATTTTCACGAAGGGGCGATGGTGAGGCTAAGCCCAACTCGTATACAAGGCAGGTGGAAGAAGAAGCTTTCCTCACATCTAGTGTAATTTAGGAAGTCTTTGAATACATTTCGTCTACTGGACTGATGCCTTACACAATTTCTATATAGTTCTCTGGTTTTCAGTACTTTATATTTTTAGAATACACCTCATGTTTGGATAGGTTCTATAATATATACTATGTCATAGTGAATTCTTTCACTTCGTGCCTTTGTAAAACCATTTTTCTATGTTAATAGTTATTTTCTAAAAATAACTTTGCTTTTTTAACAGAAAGTTTTTTTTATTAATAGATACTGTATTTTGAAACATTTGGAGGGACTTCTATTTTGTTTAACAATACATATTAATATTTTAATGCAAAATATCTTTTAGGTTGAGTATCTTCAGCAAACAAATAAAGAACTTGAAAATCGCATTSAAGATCTGTTGGATACTAAACAAAATGTGACTAGTGAAGTAGTGCAGTTGAGCAATAAAAATGAAGAACTGTGCCAGGAACTAAATGAAATAGACCATTTGGCACAGGAGTTGGAAAGACACAAGGAAATCGTGCTTGAGACAGCAGATAAGGAAATAGGAGAAGCGAAGGTAATCATTAACACTTTACAATGTGAAACAGCTGCCAGTTCTGAGATAGTTTTATATCTTTTAGCTGCAACAAACTACATATCAACTTGTATGGGAAGAGTACACAGATTTTTTTTCTTCCAGTTTACATAATATTAACTGGAATTTATCTATTTACATGTAGTTGAATTCCTTAGGAGTTTTTTGTTTGTTTATAATGCAGGAATTGTTGTCATTTTGAATATGTAACTTTTAACACATACTTTAATTTTGGTTGATAGAAAGAAATTGAAAGAAAACACAGTGAAATACAAGATCTTGAAGAAACAATAGCAAGACTTAAGTCAGTAAGTAAAAGTAATTTCATTTGAAGTCTCTTCAAAAAATTCCTCATATGATTTCTTCTTTTCATTAACCATGTCTCATTTGTAGCACTTTTATCATAGTCATCCAGATGATCTTTCCTTTCTTAAAAAAGCAAAGCACTGGTAATCCCTTTCCCTTTCCCCATAAAGYTCATTTCAAAATGCTTAAAAACATAATAATTCAATAATTTAAAAAAGCTTAATACATCTAACAGCTAAAGGAGCTACATAATATATTTAAGAAATAAAGTGAAAGACTGCAAAGTGTGTCAAAAGTAATGCGTATTCTGATTCAATAAAAAGTGGTATAAAAAGTGATGGCCTGTAACAAATGCTGTTAAAGCATTTGTGTAAGTGTGGAGTTAAAGMACTGAGTGCAGAACATTCATGTTAAATGTTAAATTTATGTAGTGAAGTCTAACAAAATATTAAATAACTTTTTCTGAATATCTTAATTATTACAAAAAAAAAGTAACATTGCTTTTTATTTCAGGAGCTGTGTTCATGTCGTAGAGAGAAAGAGAGACTGAGCGAAGAACTTTTTGGAAAATCAGATGATAGAGAGAATCTTGAACTATTGTTAAACCAACTTGAACAAGAGAAACAAAGACTGTCTGAAAAAGTAGAGAGCTTAGAAATAAAAGGTAAATTATCAAATATAGATTCCTTTTATTTTTCTATGCTTTTTGAGATGGTWAAATCACATTTAAGATACAGCTAATAGTACTAAGAGGCTTGATATGTGTCAAAAAAGTAGTTCTTCAATCAGAATTGAAGTGAATTTTTTTTTGTGAAGGCCTGTTTTTGTACTTTAGTTGTGCAGTGAAAGATTAAACTTTCATTGTGATCCTACAGGACACCCTAATACTAATAATAAAGTAGCTTCATGCAGAATAAATTTTCTCTCCCTCTTTCAGACCATGTTTCTTAGAGCTTTATCCAGCTGGACATAAAAATTCCAAGGCTCTACAACCTCTCTGGGCAACTTATTCCATTTTTAAATCTGAAGATATATTAAAAAAAATTTGKTTTGGATCAGAATCATAGTTCTTATTCTCCCACAGTGCTCCTCACTGGAGAGCATGGCTCTTCCTTATCCGTATCCTCCTCTTGGCACTGGCAGGCTCCCCATTAGGTTCCCACCTGGAACCATCTCTTCTCCAGCCTGAACAAGCTCGGTTCCCTTAGCCACTCCTCCCAGTTGGGAGAGTCCAGGGGAGGAAAAATAAACTTTATCAAGCCTGTTTTCCACGAGGAGGCCCAAAACTGGGTGCAGTTGTGTAGATGTGCTCTCATGAGTCAGCACTCATGGAGTGTAATAGAGAAAAACCACATTCCTCTCAATACGCTGCTAGGCACCTATTCCTTCCAGGACCCTTGCATTTAGCATAACATGAACGACAGCCCTTATGTCCTTCTCAGCAGATCTGCTGYAGGGAATTATTTCATCCCAAATGCAAATATCCAAACATGGAATTTAATGAGGTTGTTATGCAGTTATTTTCTCTCTTTTTCTGCAGAACGAGAACTTGTCCTAGAAATAGAAAGAATGAGATTAGGGTATGGCATTGCCCTAGGAGACAAATCTCCGTCTCGTCTTGATGCTTTTGTAAAGACTTTAGAGGATGATAGAGATTATTATAAGCGAGAACTTGAGTATCTTCAGAAAATGATAAAACGAAGACCTAGCCCAAGTCGTAGGACTCCAGAAAAGGTAATGTTTCTGCTGTTTCTGTTGTTTCAAGACAACTTAGAAAAAATTTGGAAATCCCATAGTTCCCTTCAAGGAACTATCAGATGCATTTTTAGCTTCAACAACAGCAAATTACTGCAATGTATATTTTTTTAATTTATAATTTTAACAAAAATAATTGAGAGGAACTATAGTGAAATTACTTTTAATTTTCCTATTCGCATTTTATTGTAATATTAATTTACTGTTGGCCTTTTTGTTTAAAATAGATAAATTTAGTTGATAAAGAAACAGAAAATGTCTGAAGTTTTATTGTTAATTTTGTTGGTTTGGATTTTTTTTTGCTTTTATGATTAATTGTTATTGTTTGAAATATATATATATATGAGTGTGTGTGTATATGGATATGTGTGTATATATATGCGTGTATATATATATATACACACACACACTCTATACCTATATGCTAGGCTTTTTTTCTGGAATTACATTTTTTTCGTGTATTATTACTACTGTGAGTTTTTTCTTTCTTGTATTGCTTAATACATTAAAATATTTGGAGAGTTAACATAAATTTATTTATCTCTTTGCAGAGTGAAGATCTTAGACTGGTCACCAGAGAAAGAGATGAGCTACAGTCTATGTTAGACAGATTTGAAAAACACATGATAGAAATTCAGTCTAATGTGAAATTGTTGACTGCAGAAAGAGACAGATTAAATCTTCTATGTGAACAGGTAAAAAGAGATTGTTTTAATTGTCACTGAATTAACTAATGAACRTGTACCATACTATTGTTTATTTAAAAAGGGAGGAAAAACCTCTCTCCATAGTATAATTCAAGTGTAGACCTATAAGAATATAACCAAGAGTAATATATAACTATTGTTATCCATTTTAGTAAAATAGTGTGTTGCAAAGTTAGAGAATTAGCTTCAAAGCTATTCTAACTGTTCTGGCATTTGGAAAGATCATGAGAAAGATCAGCAAAAGTCAACAGAATGCATGAGAAGGTAGAGTGAGAATATAGGTTGGAAAACAGGGAAGAAGTAACTGATATAGAGGTTAGGCTGTAGGTGGAATTATATAAGTTTGTTGGGAGGATAAGTTTTCATGCCTCTCTGATTTAAGATCTTGGATGTCTAGGGAAAAAGAGGAATGTAGCACTTCTAATGGCACCACTTACACTCACTCTCATTTTGTTAGTGTTTATGTCATGTTAATTGGAATCCATGTATGCTAATAAATAACAAACTTTTGAAGTCTCAAGCTGAATTAAACAGGTTAAGAAGAGAAGCAAAACATAATTTATTTTCTCAAAGTCATGTGGAAGATGAAAGAGACATTGCAGTGACTGACTTCAGAAGACTCATTGCAGAAAAAGAAAGCCTAAGAGAAAAATTAAAGGTAATTTATTATTTTTTAGTTTCATTGCTTTCAGTGAACGGGTATATAGGACATTGTTTTATTTGATGATTCTGTTTATGTTAGGCTGTCTGTCAGTTCAGTTTCAATAACTTCCCAAACTGTCTGCTTTCAAACTCACTTGAAAAAGCTGAGTGAGTTGACTGAATTATCAATGAAACCTCAGTCTCTACATGGGGATAAGGAGAGGAACCTGCTGTGAATGCATGGAGGCAAGCAAGGCATCCTGATGTGAAGGATTCAAATGTGAAGCCCCAACCATGGACTTTGTTTGCTTTTTCATTGTTTATGTTCTACTTTGAAGATGCCTGAGCACCACTTACGATTTGGTTGCAAAAAAAAAAAAGTATTATCTAAGCATGAATGGCCMTAGCTTGGTGTAAAAGGAAGTAAAGCTACTGAATGCATTTTGTAACTCCTTTTAGAGCAAGATATCRTCTCAGTTTAAAGTGGACTTCATTTCCTGTAGTCTTAGCCCACCTCTTTTAAAGCCTCCCTATCACATAATGGAAAGGAAACCTTTTCTTCTCTGTAACTGCAGAGACTAAACAATGTATGCATATACTAGAAACAATGAAAAACAAATATTCCAAACTGTAGAATATTCTAAACTTGGTAAAGTACAGCATTAAATATTGGGAGAAATGCTGGTCTTAAAAATAGTTCCTGTCTAGATTTAAAAATGCATTGATTTTTAGTTGTATGTCTTCCCTCTAAAAAAAGAAAAGTGGCAGCAAGGGTTGGAACTGGTCTTGTTTTGATACACTTGGAAAAAAAGGAAGCTGGGATAGAGTTGTCACTCTATGTGTGAAAAGAGCATTGTACAAAAAGCATCCTGCTCAGGCCTTTAGCAAAATTGAGAATTTTTAAAAATAATTTCATTGCATTTGTGCACTGAACTGAAACCAGACAAATCACTTGAAACAAGATTTCTTCATAGGCTTGAAGAAGAACCAGTTGTGTTTGTGATAGGTCTTATGTTTCATATTTCTAGGTTTGTATTTGCATAAATATGTTATTTTCTTACATTAATTTCAAGCTATTTAGAATTAACTCTTCTTGTTTGCTGCCTTTCCTGGTGGCCTGTACCTCCAGTTTTTCTTCAACAATTCACAGATATTATTTAAATTGGTATGAAACACAAATGTACTCCAGTAAAAGATTAACTTATGCAGAACAATGTTATGTTGACCTTCAGTGGTATGTTTTCACTTTATAGTCTGTTTTATAGAAATAATTTTACATTGCAATATACACCTAAGAATACAGAGCCCTGTTCTTTTTAAAATCATGCTTGTATCTAAAAATGCGTATCTTATGAAATGTAAGCCTATCCTTTTATCTCAGATTCAGCAGGAAGCAGCTAACCTTGAAAAATCAAAAATGGAACATGACATTTCAGAACTGGAAAATAATATTCAAGGAGTAAGTGCATTTTACTGCTTATACTTATAGGTTAGACTTTTCAAGTAATTTTGTTAGCTSTTTGCAACTTAATTTAAAAGCTAAAATTGTAGAAGGTTTCTGCAACAGTAAATGGTATTTTTTAATTGCAGTTTGAGATGGAAAGATGTGAACTAAAGACTACAATCTCTGTCTTGAAAGAAAGAATAAATTCTTTGGAAAATGAATTAAAAATGAAGTCCAGTAAACTTGTGCAGACATCAGATGACTCTTCTCAGTTTAAAGCTGAACTTTGTTCACTTCAGTAAGTCTAACACCAAATATTATCTTACACAGATGCCCACATAATTTTCTTTGTTCTAAAGGTTTGTTCTAAAGGTTTCCTCAGGTTTGTTACTTGAGGAAACACAGGAAAATATTTTCAAAATATCAAATATTAAAATGTTTTTGTCTTAAGAACATGTAAATGTGAGTAAGAAATGTGCTGTGGTGGCTTTTCACAGCAATCCCTTCCTGGCCTTATTTAGTAAGCAGATACACAGAAAACCTTTCTGTCTAACTTGTCATGAAAACTTTCTTCTCATCCTAGAACTGCTTTCTCCAAAAACCCTATTCTCTGCTTATAAATGTAGTGGAATAGAAATTTCTTAAATGACTTCCAAATGCCATTTCTTAAAACAAAGGCAGATGCCCATGCAAACAGTATCAGTGGGATCACAGAAAATTCCCCTTTTTTTCCCAAATCTATGTTGATTTCCCAGGCTCTTAAATGAACAGCTTCAGAGGTCTGTTGAAGATTTACAGCACCGGTTGTCTCTCAAAAAGGATGAACTGCAGTCAGCTCAAGAAGAAATTGTAAAGCTAGAGGAAAAAATAGGTAATTTCTTTTTTGTTGCTGTTGTTTGTATTTTTTCACTTTTATTTGCCTTGTTAGAATCAAGAATCCTTATTCTTTTATTTGTAGACATGTTAAACCAGAGGAGCACCTCCCAGGATGAGACAGTCAATGTGCTTAGAAGCACTATTACTGTATTGGATAAAGAAAAGGACAATCTTCAAGAAACTGTAGATGAAAAAACAGAAAGAATTGCATGCTTAGATGACAACTTAGCTAATAAGGTATGTGTAGCAACAATACTACTTTGTATTCCATGTGGAGTGCAGTTACATTTTATGCAGATCCTTTTCCTTGATGACAGAAGACTGCACACCACTCTGAGCATATTATGTTTAGATCTGTGCAATACGAAGGGTCATTTGCAGTTCAACAGAATTTTAATTATGATTCTTAGTGTAGTTCTTCAGCATCCTAAGGAATACAGGAGTGTTATTTGCATTTGGAGGTATATCAAAATAAGGTTCTTGCTTGAGGTCACAGAGTCTATAGCTGAATGTCTTCTTTTGAATGTCAAGACAATCCGTTATCGATAAAGGAAGGAACCTTGGAAATTTAATGTGCAGTTACTTGATGCAATTACTGTTTTGTGAAGAGTTAAAATAAATCTTTTAATTATAAAGGTCTTTAACGTGAAGTATCMTAGTATGCTGCAATATAATATTACTTAATACAGCTTTTTCTTTTATTTCCACAGGAAAAAACAATTACTCATTTGCGACTAACTCTGTCGGAGCTGGAGTCCTCAACAGAGTAAGTAAAGACTCTGAGACACTTTCATTAGTAGTTTTGTTTTCTCCAATGAGTATCGTAAGTAGTCTCAAAGCTGTAGTAGATGGCTTTTAAAATTACTGTTTTAATTATTTTGGTGTTTAATTATCTTTGATGTAATTATTTTGTTTTTAAGTCAGATAAAGGAGTGTACACTGATGCAAAAGTTATATATGACTTTTGAAGACATTTTCATTACAATTATATGGTAGGCTGCTAAGACACTGTAAGGATAGGCATTAATAATTGTTTTCTATTTTTGTTTTTCCCAATTAGTAACAAGCTTAATTCTCAACTAAAAGCAGCTTTGTAGCATTCTAAGGTACTACATTAGATATTATTAGATGCAGACTCAGAACTGACCTCTAATTACTGACAAATTAATTCTTCCTGCTGAAATTACCGGCACACTTTTAATTAAAATAACTTACCATCTGCTTTTAGATTCTTGCAGCTTAGTTTTTAGTAACTTTTATCCGATCCTTTCTTGGCAGTTTTTAAACACCAATTTTCAAACATCAACCTATGACTACTCAGTAGAAAATGGTTAATCATCTGAAGAGCAGTTTAACTAAATTTTTTTACTTTGGTGCATGAGGTATTTGTAGCATATTTTTAATATTCAGCCCCCCGTCTGATAATTTTTCAGCAGTATGTGCTATAGTTTGAGAAAGGACATTTTAAATAAAATTTTTAAAATACTCCCTTTGATAGCCAGCTCAAGGATATGCTGAGCAACAGGGACCGTGAGATGGCGAGTCTACATCGCCAACTTGATGCATCCCACATAGAGCTTGCCGAAATGGGACGAGTAAAGGAAATAGCTTTGAAAGAAAACAGGCGGTTACAAGATGACTTAGCTACAATGACCAGAGAAAACCAGGTATGAGCATGCTACATTATATCAATGCTTTGGCATTAAGTTGTGTATTGCTTGCCTGAAAATASTCGTAAATCCAAGTTGCTACATCCTGAGTTTTGTTTTGATAYATGCAGTTATCAGTATTTTTTGAGTACTAGGGTATCATAATGACTGGGTAGAAAAGTGTAAATCAATTACTGTTAATACTTTTTAGCCTAGTTCATATGGTGGGGAATAAATAAACAAGCTTTCAGTGTAGYCCCCTTTCCCCAGATCTTTTTGCAATCTTTTTAGGCTGTCAGTGCTGAGCTGGAAGATGCAATACRTGAAAAAGAAGAGATGAAGACTAGAGTTCATAATTACATCAGCGAAGTGTCCAGATTTGAAAGCTTGATGGCATCAAAGGTAAAGCTATAATCTGTAGACACTTACTGTTTTCAGAAAATGCATTGTACTAAGAGTATTTTACTGTTTCCTTAGGAAAAAGAAAATCAAGATTTGTTAGAGAAGTTTCGAATGCTTCATTCACAAGCTGAAGACTGGGAAATCAAGGCTCATCAAGCTGAAGGAGAAAGCAGCTCGATACGGCTGGAACTCCTTTCTGTAGATACAGACCGTAGACATCTACGTGAGAGAGTAGAACTTTTAGAAAAAGAGATACAAGAGGTAATAATTTATGTAGTGTAACTCTGTCGAGGCAAGTGTATTACACAAGTTGTTTCTAATGATGTCAACATACTACTTCTAATGTTTTAATGGAAGTTGATTTCTCCACATGGATATTTAAATTATGGACACTTCAGATTTGGAAAAGATAATGGATTCTGGTTAGACACGTTTTCTGTTTAAAGGTTCTGTAAGAAACTTTTGTGCACGTGCCTAAAAAAATAATTGCATATAGCTCTATGTTGAAAATTTAGTTATTAAATTGGTTTGAAGCTTATGAATAATTTGAAGCACTGCTTCAAATCAATAGATAGAAATCTGGGAACAGTCTAAATTGAGAAATCCATTATCCATCAGGAATGCCATTATGCAAAAACCTAGACCGGCATTATTGAAAACAAGTAGATTTACATTTTAAAACAGTAAGTTTATGGAGGTCAAGAAGGCTTTAGAGTATAGTAGTTGTGGCCTTGCTATATTGTCTCTTTTATCTTTTAACCCCTTCCCCTCAAAAAACAAAAAGATAAAAGAGAGCAGTAGACTTTATATTATAAACTGAATAAAGAATATATATATATATGTTTGTATTTTAAACTTTTTATTCTTCTTCAAAGCGGCAATACAACCTCCTTCCATTGTGTAATGCCTTGTAATCTTCATGATTTTAATGGTGATTCTTCTTTGCTGTGATTTAGGGACAGGGAAGGCAATCAGGATAATCTAAAATCCATGCAAATACAAGAAAAAGTGTTACTCAACAGAGCATTATTGCATTTAACACTGGGGGTCCACGTTTGTTTTTGTTTAGCATATCGTCGCACATCAAGCATACGAATCTCAGCTCTCCTCTATTACAAAAAATATGTCCAAACTGGAAGAGGATCTTAAACGTGAAAATCAGGAAAARTCTTCTGTGTTGGCTGACCTGGCTTCTGTGAGAGAGCTGTGTGTAAAGCTCGAGTCTGGCAAGGACCATTTATCTAGGCAGCTGACATCCAAAAGCATGGATTATGAAAGGGTAAGTAGCAGAGGCAATCATAACATAGCTTATTTTGTTTTTAATTGTGTGCATTTTATTATAAGGGTTATATTTTTGTACAGGAATGATGAATATGATTTGTTAACCATAGCAATRTATAGTAACCATAGATTTGGCAACTAGAGATGCAAGCTGTATTTATGCTTTTTTATACCATAATTATTCAAGTGTCAGCTTTTATAAAAATGAATTGTGCATCTCTTGTTTAGAATTTAAAGACTTTCTGTAAATATTTTTTCAATCAAAATGAAATTTTAGTTTTAGCTGAAATACATAAAACATTTTGAAATAATTGGGCCACAAGGATGATCAGTGGGCTGTAACACTTCTCATATGACAAGGGAGTGTGTCAAGAGGACACACTCCCTTTTTTTTTACCTGTGCACTAACCTACTGCTGTAAAAAGTCGTTAGTATTCCAATCACCCAAATATTTCTAGCATTCAGTGATTACAGTCCTTGCAAAATGCTTGACAAAGGCACGTATGAGTATTAAATAACTGGATATAATTTAAATAATTTAAAAGTTTGAGGGCTTAGTATTTTTTTTGAGCTCAGTTTCAGTTTTCATTTTTATGAAATTTAAAATCATTTCAATTTTTGTAACCAGTCTTCAGGAAAGAATTCTGCATGTTTGTGTTTGTAAACCAGTAAATGTATAATAAATATAAATTTGTACCTCAGGTTCTAGCTGACTTAGAAGATACAAAATCGGAGGCAGAGTTGCTGAAGAAGCAGTTATCCAGTGAGAGACTTACAATTCAGAACCTTGAAACACTGCTGGCTACTAGTAGAGACAAAGAATTTCAGAACCATTTAACATCCCATGAAAAAGATTCAGAAATTCAGTTGCTGAAAGACAAGCTAACACTCGCTGAGAGCAAACTGTAAGTTTTAGCAGTGTTTGTTTTATATAAATCATARAGAAACATTTGCACGTAGTCAAATTTTCAGTGCTTAGTATGGTTTAGTGGATTTTAGCTGCCATGCCTTTTGGTCTATCACGATATTATTTCCCCTTAGCCTTCTCTTGGATCTTTCCACTCTCTTTGATTGTTCACAGGAAATTGTGGTAGACATCAGTTTAGCACTAGCAGTGTTCCAAGGGACACCTACTGCTAGATGATGATACACCCTGCTGAGCTTGTTTTCCTACGTTTGAGAAGGAGAACTCAGGCTCTCTCTGAATCTCTTCCCACTCTGGCTTCAGATTTTTTTCATTTTAGTTCTTTCTGTGCTGGTCATTATTCATTTTCACATCAGAATCTTTCCCATGTGAATCAGGCACAGGAGGTGATGTCATTCATGAAGTTGACATGTCTGATTTAATTCTCCCATCTTTTCAGGATAGTCACTAAAATCCTTTCCTTAAGCTTCATAGTTAGCTGATCCGTTGCTGGCACTGCAGAGCCAGACAAGATGTGATAATTTCTAAATTAGTTGACTGCATCTGTAATTTTATGTATGTATTCCAGTATGACTTAAGCTTAGCATCCTAATATCTAATGTTTTAAAGTACATGAGCCTTCTCCTTCATAGGTTTGATCTGCTTCTTAGCTTCAGAAAGCTTCTGCTTTTTAGCCAAAATGTCACATTTTTATTTGTCTTTGAAGAACTGGCATCTGTGAGCTTGAATATGTTAATGTTAAGATGAATATATGCTATTCATATGAAATTCATTTAACAGAGAAGAAAAGGATTTAATAAATTCAAAGTTAATACATTTTCCTTATGATTTGAAGCAAGGAAATAGAGGTCTTGTTTGTARTTATCATGCCATGAAAATACCTTTTATTCCCCTGGTGATGAATTTGCCAGTGAAGATAATGGTATATTTGCATTAGGTAGCAAGAAGGAGAATTTCAAGAAAGGAACAACAGATACACTCAGTTAATAAGTACTAAGGTGCAGTAGAAAGGAAACATATGGAAGGTATAGGAATAGATCACATTCTCTTATAAAATACAGACTGTAGTTAATTTGTAAATGACAAAGCTCTCGATCTCCCCGAGCAACTCGCTGTTCCATATCTTGGAATCACTGAGTTTTGTTTTTCTTGGAAAAAAAMCCCAAACCCTAGATCATGTACAAAGAACATAAACTGCCAGAATGTCCTAAATACTATCTAAGCAATGTAAAAGTTATGAAAAACTAAAGAAAGAATTAGATTTTCATTTAATGTTAACTTGGCTTTTCTGTGTACAAAAAAAATATCCATTATCCATATATATCCGTTATTGATTCTGTAGTACTTGGAGASTGAAGAACAGAAGCTTTAAATACAACTGTGCCTGAAACTCATGGTGGTTATGCTCGTATCCTGTGAAATGAAAGAATTCAATGAACTTATTTGTAGTTCTGGCAGAAGAAAAATTTCTGTCAATATTTAACATCATTTACCATTCTTGCCTTACTATGCCTGTGCTTCCACTTTCTGTTTATAAAATGGAGTTGTTAGAACTTTCAGTCTCTGCTTTTAGATTTTGAGATTGGTTCCAAAGAGCTTCTCAAGCAAAATTTCATAATTTTGAGTACTGTGAAGGAATGAGTGCTAGTTGTACACTTGGGGTTCAATTGCAGTCATAAGGCAGTAACTGAGATCTGAGACTCTGCAATGATTAAATATTAAATGAATATATTGAATAACTTAACTACTTGTCAAGAGCTATCTGTATCTACTGTGGAAGAGGTAGATGTCCTGTGGAAAAAAATAGTGTGTGATCACATAATCTAATTATATGGTGATTACTATGCATAAAAATTTCAAATTAAATTAGTCTTAGTCTTTTCTAGTTTTTGGATGATTGACTTCTTGATCTTAGTTTTGGTTTAATGTCAATTACATGTAACAGCCTCAGAACTTACAAAACTGTTTACTTTCTTTCTTTATTTCATAATAATATGATACTGGGTCCTGAATTCTTGCCTTGATCCTGAAAGCATATGCCAGTCTCTGAAGGACTTAGACTAACCTATCATCGAAAGCTGAAACCTCTTCTGCATCTGTTCACTACACACTGGATCAAGAAATCATTCTAAGAACTTTACTGATGAGTAGGGACATGGGAAAAAATATACTTTTTTAGTTTATTTTGGATCAAGTCACTTAAGTAGCTTGTATCTCCCTGGAGTCAGACCAGCAGGTGCCAGATGGGAAGCCTGTGATGGATAGGCATGGAATCCATTCTCCGGAATTCAAGTGCAGGGCTTTAACCACGAACTAGGACATCTTTGCATTCTCCAGAAGTGACTTTTGAGCACTTCTGTTACACTGTCTTTAAAGACTATATGGAATAATATGGTTGATTAGTCTGATTTAGATCTCTAACTTTACTCTCAAATTAATGGTAATTTGGTTTGCTTTCTAATGGTGGTTGCGATATTTGGCAAATAGGCACTGAACTATCCATGCTGGTGATTAGCTGAGAAGTACATTCAATTGTTAAGATGGACAAAACTGCTTTCCTTTCAAATCCTTGCTATTGAAGGAAATGGGCTTGCCGGTGAGGTAGCTGGTCTGAGCTTGCTTTAATACCAGTTTTACTTAGATTTGATTCAGTTATGTTCATTTCTAGCCAGAGAATTGTAGCCTGCTTGATACACTCTTTATTGAAGCTGTATCTGTAATTTTTGTGGATAGCTATTCTTTCTTTCTTGTTTAATATGTGTACCTAAAGACCTCCTCATATTGAAATAGAGCCGAGTAAATTAATAAAACACAAATTTGTTTCATCTGTTGTTATAAACCATGTCTATGTTTAAGTTTGGCCAAAAGAGAATATATGATATACTGTAGTACAGAGATGGTGAGAGCCTTGCAAGATGCTTGCTTCTTTCTCACCTTAGTTGCTTCTAGAAACACGCTGTTGTATTTGCTCTCACTGCTTCTGATTTGTTTCCTCTTTGGATTGTGTGAAGCAAGGTGTTGAGTATTTCTTTTTGTTTTGTTTGTACTAATTCTGCTAGATGAACAGGTTCAAAGAAAACTTTGAAAWCTTCTTAAAAGAAAACAAAGAGAACTTTTTTTGGCTTGTTTGTTTGTTTGTTTGTTTGTTTTKTGTGGTTGGTTGGTTTTTTAGAAGCAGTCATAGCAGAGAGGTTTCCATGCTTCGAAGTAAAGCTGCGCAGCTACAGACTGACTATGATGTCTTGAAAAGACAGCTAACAACCGAACGATTTGAACGGTAAGGGCTGGTTGTTTTGTAGTGAGTGTCTTCTTTTTCCTCTTTAAGACTGTTGCTTTTTTAAATATGCTGTTGTTCCAAGTTCATGGAAATTTTTGTTCCTAGTGTCATGCAAAATCTTATGTTCTGAACTTGAAAACTGCTCAACTGAAAAATCCCCTCTGAAAACTTCTGAATTTACCATTAATTTTTTTTTTCCTTCTTGTTAAGACAAGAAGAAAGTTGAGTGACATTGTAAGAAAACAAAACTTTTCCAAACTTGGCCTGTATCACCAATAAAACACATGGGGAAGTTCCTTTTTCCTCCTCCAGTATCCTGCAGTACTGAGGTGTTGTGTAACTGCGATTCCTCTGTGTTGGCAGAGAGCGGGCAATCCAGGAGATGCGTCGGCACGGCCTCACCACGTCGTCGTTACGGGCTTCGTCGCCTCTCAGCTCAACGCTAAGGTCTCCTTCGCAGTCGCCAGAGCGCGTGGCGGGAAGGACGGCTGATCGAGCTGTACATGAAAAGTAAGACGTTTGAATTTTACCAAATTAGGTTTTTCCTTATGGGTTGTATTTAAACTGGCTGTAAATATTTACTTTTATATTACATTCTGAAATATTTTAGCAGGTACTAAGTTCTTTTTCTCTTGACTCTGATACTATAAAACATTGACTGGAAATGTAAGCTGCAAAGGGCTCTCTAAAGTTGGACTCTAATTCCCTTTTTAATAGYTTGCTTGAGCTGACAGGTTCCAGAGATGTTGTCTACTTACTGGTGTCAGTAATTATGTCCAAATATATATTGCAAATTTATTCTTTTTATTAGTTATGTCCAATCAACAAATGATTCATGTTAGGAGGTGAACCAGAAATGCCATGAAATTCTCCCAATTACAGCAATGAAGGAAAGACTCCCCACAGAAGAAAGTTTAAGTAAAATGCAGTTTATTATGGCAGCTATCCTCGGGCTTGCTTTCTCAGACTGAAGTGATGTGATCCACAATTACAAACAACTTTTTTTTCCTCTTTCTTCTGTGAGTTTATGGTCAGAGAGTAAAACGGAAGGCTACAGTGGATGATATATGAATACTGGGGGATGATGAATACTGGGGGATGATGTAGCACTTACAACTTGTACTCTACTGGTAGGCTGTTGGAAAAACCTCCTTGTCTTGCAGACCAACATTTTGCCCAATAAATGGTGGATCACTTTTGTCTCATTCTTTACAGACTATTAGATGGTATGTTTCTGAGGATAACCAGCCTTCTTAGAGAATTATCTATATTCTTCCTTGTTTCACAGCAAGTCAAAATACATTGTCTTTTATCCAAAAGCAGTCTAAATAGTCCAGCTGGTATACCTGATATTGTAGGGAGAATGTTTTTTATTCTTCTGTTTATGTGCTGCCTTTTAATAATGACTCTGTGCCATGTATTATCAGGGAATTCATCTTTTCATGAAGTGAATAATTTTAAAGAAAGTGAGTTTTCAAACAACTGTATTAATATGCAGATTTTTACTATATTGCATTCTCAACCAATCAGTTTTTACATTAGTGTGATCTCTGTGGTACCATTTTTCTTGTGGGCAATACTTATTTATTCCTTCTTGGGAGCCTGCCTTAGTAAAGGTACTCTGTGAATACACAGCTCTGTAGTCCTAAATACCGCACTGTTCCATAGCATTAAAACTTACTCTAGTCTCATTTTTATCTTTTCAATAAATTTTCTGTTCACTTGAGCAATTAAGAATGATGTGCATTTACGGTTTTGGATAACTTTGAGATCATGAGGTCAGATCTAATTGCTACCTTTTATCCTGATTTGAACTAGTAAAAAATATTATATGCAGATGGCTTCATTTTGAATCTTTTTCTTTCTCCACCAGAAATGTGAGTTTCAAGGAATAACCAATACTTAAGGTGCAGAAGCATTACCTTGTTACAAGGACTTATTTTTGAAAATTATGAAGGCTGACGTATTCTACCTCTAAGTTTTCTCCAGATCAGTTATCACCTTTGAAATTTGTGAAAACCTGTGAAATAATAAGCTTTGCAAAGTTCTTCTTTTCCAGTTATCTGGGTTGTCTAGATTTTTTGCTCACTGTTCTGATCTATTTTGTTTTTTATCAYGACTTGATAGGACAGCCTTCTTGTTTTCATTTTATTGTTTTATTTCTATTTTCTTTCTTATATGGTTATGTTCATTTTAAAATGTGAACTAATATTGGAGAGCATGCATATTTATCTAAAAAAATGATGAGCATACATGTATAAGCATACTAATGATGGTTTCCTGTGTGTTTTTAACAAGTGGTTTTTGTTTACATGAACTGTAAGTAAATATTCATTTTTAAACAACATGGAGAATGCCAATGTTTTGTGAATTCATACTGTTTACCATAGATTTTTCTTTAAAAATGGATCCATTATTTATATTTTTGTTATGTAAGTACTCATCTGCTTTTAATGTTTTTGTGAAAATGAATTTTTAAATATTTTCCCAATATTAAGAGAAAACTAAAGAAAACATGCTATTTTTAGAAAATATTGAAATCCTTCAAATATTTCAAAACTACTTCTAAAGTATTTTATAATCACATTACCAAATCATGTCTGGTGCTATTTTTCAAATTTTCTTTTTAAAAGATCAGAACAAAATCTGGATCCTTGATGCAGTTGAGCTCAAGCTGTTAGAGAGGTGATACAGATCTTTACATTATGACTTATTCGGTAAGTGCAGTGACAACTACTCTTTAAAATAGCCAATATACCTATCAGAGGAGAACAGCAAAGATGCAATCAGCATTCAGAATCTTATGGAAAACTGTTAAATTTCATCCATGCAGATAATTAGATATTAGATCATCGTTTTATTCTGAAATGTTTCTTTTCTGATAACTGTGCCATTCAGGTTGATAGCATGTCCCTTGGTTGGTGTTATTCAGAAGACTAGAAGTGGGAGGGCACACTGTGGGATGCACACAGGATGTTGTGCATCCTTGCATAGGCAACTAGCAGTGTTCTTCTTGCTGCACGTTGAATAAAAAAAATGTGATTGCCAGCTAAAATTACAAACATCTTTGATATATAAGCAACATGTTAAATTACGTAAAGGCTTTTTTTAACTTTTGTATTTTGTCTATATTTATATATTGTCTGTTTTGCACTAAGATTGCTACCATTATAAATTAATAAAGAATAATGTATTAACTGGAAGTATTGTTTCATTTTCATAGATAAATAATGGCTTCTAACTACAGAGATGTATTTTCTTTTTCATGTATTGTATTTTGTGAGTTTTATTCAGTATAGCTATGTATGTAACTTACACTCATTTAAAACAACTGCGGTCTTAGTTGCTCCAAGTATATGTGTTCTTTTAGCTTTGGAAATTGAAACAATACAGACTCCTACTAGGGCTCTACTACTCTATTTTTACCTTCTGTTAATATTCATTTTGTTAGCGACTCAAAAATAACACAGTCAAAAGCTTGTTGCGAAAAAGTATGATCAGCTAGTTTAAGTGAGGGGCAGGAGTGGAGAGAGATGAGATTTCAGGTACAGGAGCCCAGAAAAAAGGTTTGAGAGAAGTTTGTTCAGCAGAGAAACAGTTCAAGACTGGATTTTTGTTTGTCTCAGGATGTGCTAGGAATTAATTAGCATTGGTGTATCAAGAAAGAGGCAAGTACACATTATATGAATACTAGCAATCTGTTTTATTTCCTTGGAAAATGTTCCAATATGAGAAAATAATTTAGGAGCCTCAGTGAACACATTTATCCAGAATTACTGCATAGTGAAAATGTCAAGATCCAGTATCATTCTGTTTGGATTGGTCCTGATGGGAAGATTTCTGGACTATGTCTTTTGTAATCTGTAAATCATCAGTCAAACGTATGTGCACCTGGGAACTTCCACTGCTTAGCAAGGAAGGCACTTAAGTTGTGTCATGTGGCTCTCAGCCCACTTGTGTGTCCAGGTGTGTCCTGTTACCTATCCAATAAATAGGCATCTTGCTCATTGGATATGAAACTGAGTCTTCCTGTATGCTCTGATCCTGTTCCCTTGCTGTTACAACAATGAAATTTAATTTTATTTACCAAGATTTATATTACCAAGAAGATCTGAGATGAAGGTAAGCACACTACACGTGTACTCTCAGCCTACCATTTCTTTTTTAGAAAGTTAAAGATTCCAAAATGAAATATTTATATTTTTAGCACAGGTAATAATATAGACAATGTGGTTTAAAGATGTATGTTTATTGTAAACTGAGTTAATGTTTATTGTACTTTGTTATTCAGATTTTTTCTCCCTTGACATTGTCACTGTTGCTTGCTGTCAATATACTGGYATAGTGATAAGTACTTGTGTAGCATTAGTGTTAAATAATAGTATAAATGTAGTATAATAGGTAATGCTAATTAGTCATTAGGAAGAGTGTGGCCAAGAGTGGAGATCCATACCCTCTACTGAGTGCGGCGGAGACCCAGTCGGGTCTCTCCGGTACAGGAGAATACGGATGTACTTGAGCAAGTCCAGTGGAGGGCCACGAAGATGACCAAGTATCTGACATGGGAGCGGAGGCTGAGCGCGCTGGGGTTGTGTGTACCAGGGAAGAYGTGGGTGGGATCTTATCCCTGTGCTTAAAAACCTGACTGGGGGGAGTAAGAAGGTAGAGCTAGACTGCTGCAGTGGTGCCCAGCGCCGGGCAGGAGGGCAAATGCAGGAAACTCAAACATGAGAAAAAAACSTCAGGGTGCGGGTGGTCCAGTGATGGAGCAGGTCACCCAGAGAGCTTGTGGAGTCTCCGTTCTTTGAGATACTTGAAATGGGACTGGACCCCGTCCAGAGCGATCTGCTGTGGTTGACCCTGCTCCGTAGTCCTTCCTACCCAGCAATTCTGTGAAATATTCCTAGCAGTAAGTGGATTAGGTTAATTTGGTTTGTATCTGTAGTAAAATTGTGCTTTATTTGCCTTTCTTGTTTGCTTTTCTTAAATTATAAGGATAAAAATACTGATTTCCCCATGCCATCATTCTGGCTCAGTTTAGGACTCACCTATTAGAGCTCAGGTAGACCATGACTTGTGGTCTACATACTGTTCTTGCCTATCGCGCTTGTCTGCAGTGCTAGCTCAGCATCATCTGAGCACAGTAGCTTCACCAGGGATTTGGCCACGACCTTTCCTTTACCAAATGCCTTCACCGTGTGAGAATTCAGCTGTTTAACAAACTAGAATACCAGGTCAGCACATGTAGGAAAGGAAGAACGTCGGTGCCTTTTTCTGCCCTGCTTTGACACTGCAGAGAAGCAACAGCCATGTTCTCTCGAATGCACATACAAAACTGAGCTGCAGAGCGGTGGTTCTGGTGTCGCCAAGTCACTAAGTCTATAGGTGCAACTGCTGCTCAGGGAGTTCACTCCTTTGCCATGGAGCCTGGAAGTACCGAGAGCACGTTCACAGTTGGAGCTTGCTTGGGTTTGAAAAGATCTGCGGGTTCGCGGGCTCCAGCTGCGTCTGCAGCCCTTTGTCGGTGCGCTCCGCATAAGCGGGTGAATGACAAGGCAGCGCGTGGGAGGGAGCTCGCCCCTTCCCACGGCAGCCGCCGGCTCGCGGCTCGTGACYGGGCTGCTTGCGCCACCCAGCGGGCCCGGGTCCTCGCACCGCCTTGACACGTCAGGGTTGCTCCAGAGCAAGGCGAGATGCACCTAACGGGGTGKAGCAACTGCTACTAAAGCCATCTGCTCTGAAAGACCATCCATCGCTTTTCCAGCAAGGCTCACTGACTGCACTGATGTCCAGGAAGCATCATTTCTGAGGGGGGAAGAAATAGAATGCTTTAGCTTGTTTTTCTCCTCTATGAAAGTGTAAAATTGATCTTTGTCAAAACAGGATCTAATTGAGTGACTGGAAGGACCTGGTAAAAGCTGAATTTACTTGTATGCTGATTCCCCTATGCTTAAAAATGTGTGCAGTCTGCAACAGCACAAACCCACAACACACTCTGTGAACCCTTCTCTGGAGTGCTCCAAAACCCAGCTGTGATTGTTGAGGGTGGGTTTTTTCTTTCTTTTTCCATTTACTGAAAAAAAAAAAAGCTACTCTAACGATGCATGTAATGTACTTCACATCCCTGCATCCCTGGTGCGTATGGCTTCATTTCTGGTGTACCTGTTAAAGACATCACACCCTGTGGGCTATGACTTTAGCAATGAAGGGACCGAAAGGGGAATGGAAAGCAYCTTTTATGGCTTAGAGGCTGGTGCACTCCACAGCACTGAAGGTGAACAAAATGCTCTCTGGCGTATAATTAATATTTAGTCCAGAGACATACATATATACGTGCATCTTTGCATAAGTAACATCTGTCTCAGAATTTCAAGGCGGTGATCCCTGAGTGGGGAGTGCCTATACCTTCTTTTTCACTTAGGAAGCAGAATGTGCCACSGAGCCAGGAAAAAAAGCCTCGTGCAGCTCTTTGGCGCAGCACAGCGTCGGCCCTGTGTTTCTGCAGSGGGCAGTTCCTGGTGGGAGAGCAGCAGGGCCCCTCTGCGTGGGGCAGAGAGCTACAGCACCAGCAGCCTCCAACCCCGTGTGCCGTTTTGCCCACGGCTGCCCCCACAGAGCTGACACGTAAAATGAGTTTGCCTTTCCCGAGGTGGAGGCACAGGGTTSCCGTGCTTGGTTTTCGCCCACCAGGCTGCCCTAGGGTTCAGGACCACGCGCAAGGCCGGCTCTGCTGCGCTCCCCTCGGAACGGGGGTGCCCGGCCCCGCCGCGAGCCGGCAGCAGGGGGGAGCGCGAGGAGCGGCGCGCGCTCCGGGCTGCCTCCCCGCGCCTCGGGACGGGCAGCCCCACGCGGCGCTGCCCGCGCTGCGCGGCGGCCTCGGCGCTGCCGCTGCCCGGGCCACGCGAGGCTCCGCTCCCCGCGGGCGCGGGAAGGCGCTCGCGATCCAGCTGCATCCGGCTCGATGCCGGGCGCGGGGCGGCGGCGCTGGGGGCCGGGCTGCGGGCGCACGTGAGCGGCTCGGCCCGGGGGCGGCCGCCGCAGCCGCGAGAAGCCGCCCTGGCCGCGGCCGCTCCCTGACGAGGAGTGGGGGAAGCAGCCGCCGCAGCGCCGGGAGCGGCGCCCACGCGTGAGTAGCTCCGTGCGGGAGGCGCCACCCGGGCGCCCCGCGGGCCGTTCATTCACGGCTGCCCTTGGGTGCCGCCGCCGCCGCGGCTTTGTTCGCGCGCTGCYCGTGCGCAGCTCCGTGCCGCGGCGCTTTGTTCGGCTCCCTGGCGCCCGTTAACCGCCGCCGCCGCCCGTTAACCGCCGCCTGTTAACTGCCGCCACCGCCTTCCCGGCTGCGGGCGCGCCCGGGGTGGCAGCCCCTTGCCGGCGACGGGAGCGGGGACGCCGCGGTGACAGCCGCTCCYGCGGGAAGCGGCGCCTGGAAAACGCCCCTTCTGGAGATAACACCGTGCCGTAAGCCTGCCCCTTACCTACCGTTAAGAGATCCTTTTATCAGGGGTCATTTTTATTATTCATTCTGCTGGCGTTAACGTGAATGGGTCACCAGCGCGCGTGTCCGTAGCTGTAGTGTATCCTTCATTACCCTTCTGCRGGGTTATTTTAAGTGTAAAAAGGTCCATGCGAGAGGTAAACGGAGCCGGAGACCGCGGCCGCGCGTCCTGGAGGTTTAATTCGCCTGACAAAAGCGGCGCTGACAGCGACCTGCCCTTGGGCGCGCRGGGACAGTGAGTGCGATTTGCAGGCCAGGAAAGGGGTTTAAGTCACCTGCAGAATATTTATTGTGTTCCTGAGCAGATTTGGGGTGTGTTCCTGTAGCAGGGCACGGCGGTTGTGTGAGAGGAGCTGTTTTCTTACAGTTGTAGCACGTTTAGTCACCCTTCTGGCAGCAAGGCTCGTCAGGTTAAATGTAATAAATAGGGATCACAATTGATGTTTTTTTTAATTTAATACTTAATACTGCACACTCAAGTGCTCCCATCACTAAAACAATTCTAATTGCACCTTGCATAGACAATTACATCTTCTAATTGTATCAAGACATTAATTTGTGGACATAAATGCCTTTGTGAGCTTCTTCAAAAAAGCCACTGGTATTTTTTAACRTACAAGTTATATGCGGAGCTGCTGATCGTTGCCTATCTTACATGTTATGGATACAGGTCAGGAATTATCAAATTAAAAAACCATCTCTTGGTTGCTCTCAGGTTAGCTTTTGAATAATTCATTCATTGGCAAATTTTGCATTAAAGAGAGAGGCRTCTATCTGTGAGGTCTATAGGAACTTTATGTGAGAGTGGTTTACCATGTATTATGTCAGGGCTTGCTAATTATAAGAAAGCTTTTCTAATATATGGTGCTCAATGAAGACAGTAAAGAAATTGCAGCTGTTTGATATTGCGGCTTTTTTTTACCCTTTTTTCCTTTTTTTTTTTTTTAAACTACCAGAAGGAAAATAGGTCATGGGTCTGTTCTAAAACTCTTTTCAAATATGCATGTTTAGAAGCAATTCTTTAACACTTGTGAGAAATAAGTATGCTTTTTTATATGTTGTGTAATATGTTTTATAAAATTTCACTGGTGTAATAAACATAGTTGGTGTAAACTATGAATACTTTTGTTGTGGCCTGTGACAAAACATTCACTTTTTTTTCCAGTTTATTTCGTACGGTTGATTTGGGGTGTATTACCTCATGAGGTTATACAGGTACTTGCATTGGTGGCTTTTTAATTTATTAGATAAATATATATATACTTAATAGTACTCTAAGTTAAAACACGGTAGACTTACTTTAAAAGGGCTTTTATTTGGACAACAATGTTTTGTTTTAATTGCAGATACTAAAAAGCATCATTTATTTTTGTTTCACGCTTTCAATTTCTCTAATAACAATACTGAAGTTTTGAGGTTTCTTCTGCTTTGCCTGTCAGTCATTCTGAATATTGTTTTTCCAAGTATCTCAGTTGATCTCTGAAAACTGAGATACTCATGTTGGGTAATGAACCTTAGGTTTATTTCAATATATTTCTAGCGTAGATGTGCCAGTTAAGCACTTTTTAATGCGTCAATTAAGAGCTTTTTAAATAAGAAATACAGCGCATAATGTTTTGAATGAAATGGGATAGTGAAATCATGAATATGGATATATTTGGTTGCTGTATTAAAATGATGTCTAGTAAACACAAATAGAATTGTTATTCGATTATTATGTGTTTCAATTGACTACATTATGTCTTTTTCCTCTTGCAAGACAAGACAAAAAGAATACTTTTTCGTGTTGTGAATAATTATTAATATTGAATAGCTGACTCTGCTTTTTTAGGAGGGGCTTTTTGCTCACAAAAAAATCAGTGCAGGAGTCCTTTATTTCTAAAGGCCCAAATAAGGAAATTACAGCAAATACAGATAAACCTATTAGAATAGTGCAGTCAATATCTTAGGCATCCACAGACTCAGGGCTATATGATAGCTACCTAGTAGCTTCCTTCAGTGTGATAGAAATTTTGAAATGCTCTAAAGCCCTGTGGTTTTTTTTTCATTAATTTGCACACAGTGTATTTGAATAAGGTTTATAAGTGTTGTATGAATAGTGCGGAAGTGTAGAATTCATCAATCTTGAATGATATTACAGCTGGCAACATTAAGTTATAGTGCTAACTTTAACTATATTAGTGCTTCCCCTAGAAAAGCCAAATTATGTTTTTTTAATCCATTATTTAAAACAATTAATGATGAATAAAATGTGTGCTTGTTTCCATGGAGACTCTGTGAGTCTTGTCTTTTAGGAAACAATGAGTTATTGTGCAGGTCTTACACTTACTGTTTTATATCACTTCCTGAAGGGGTTTTCATTCCTTTGGTTCTCTGCATTGCACACTATAGGATTCTTTGATTAAGAGCAAAAATGTGTTTTCTCAGAAGCATACAGTATTTACACCTGCTTTACATCGAGCATTTATATTTCAGTTGATAAAGTCTTATGAAAGAATGAAATTGGCATGTAAGAAGTAATTTTTAGTTAATAAAGAACCAGTGTGTTACATAGGCTGAGTCACAGTGGCTTGTTAGTTAAGTTTAAAGGGAAGAAAAATATAGTTGTATTAGATATGTAAATAATATATCTGCATATATATCTATGAATTATATGCATATCTGCAAATATGTATCTGCATATKATCTGATGAAGATAAGTCAAATGCTACTATAAATGTATAAAACATTAATAATATTTTGGCCATATTTCTCCTTTGTATATGCATCCTGTATGCCGAATTCCAGAATTGCAAGACATTTCAGAAAGACAAGGCCATCAAGGAAAACACTCATGTAGAGCTGATTGTATTTCATAGGACTGAATGATTTAGCAGAGCAAGTGTAGTTAAACCTTTCTGTTAGCTGCTTTCTTTTTTGTTAGGTAGGTTGTCACTGATTAAATATATACATCTTAACAGTAACACCTATTTAAGCATTATGTTCTTCAAGTATTTTTATGAAAAGCTACGTGAAAACAATCCAAATAAATAAAAGTGTTTGGGTGAGCAAAAAGTTGTAAGGAAATTGCATTGCTAAGCTGCTTGKTTTTTTCTATTTTCATTACTCAGCACATTTTGTGTCAGGTTGCACAGCATAAAAAAGCAGCTTAATCTAGTGGCTTTGTGATGAGGCTGCTCAAAGTATGTTGCATATGAGAGATTATGTTTATTGTAACTTCAAAGGTGGAGGAAGTGTAATGAAAGGAATTAAAACGAACTGAACTGTACAAGATGTTGACTTTCATGTTGCTTTTCAAAGAAAACTCATTTTCTTGAAAGTAACATGCAGTCTTTTTCTGTGACCTTTAATAAAGCCCTGTTTGAAACTCCCTAGCACAGAAAAATAAAGGTAAAATTAGTGAGCTGTGAAACAATGTGGMTCAATACAGAAGAAAGAGAAAGCCAAGGAATGTGAGGCATGATAATTCACAGTACCTGTGGATATCTACTTGTGGGCACATGGTACGTCAGGTTGAATGGGACCATCTGCCAGATGGATCCATCTTCCATTGTAAAATCTGCTCTGTTTTGCTTAGAGTTTTGCAAAATTTTAGTCTTTTGGGCTTTAGTACATGTCTCAGGACACTTTTTATTATAATTTATCCAAATGATTAACTGACAGTCAGACTGTTTTGCCATGTTAAAACAATTTCAGGGACCTTTTAAAAGCGTAGTAGCATCGTTCGATTTTGCCTCTAGGTGCCAGATTCTGATAAGGTAGCATGCACCTTGAGCACCTTCGTGAGAACCTGCTCAAACTGTCTTTGTCTTCAGAATATTGTAGCTTTTACGTGTTCATATGTAAAATCTTCAGCATGTACAGCGAGACATTCCCCCTTATTCAACTTCCACTATTACAAAATATTCAGCAGTGACCAGCTTATTACATCTGCAGTTGATGTATAATGTGAGAGAAGGTGTGCATATGCTGGAAGAGAGAATTAAAATGAAGATTCAATAGAGCAAAGATGATATAGTTACTGCTCACCGTACAACTGCAGACCTGGGTGGTAATTCCCTGGAAGGGCGGTTGAGATTTATAGTGGATTGCATGGTGAGTTACAGTGATAACTTAAAAACACCAGATTGGTGCAATAAGGGGATAAATCATATGGTGACATATGGAATGTCATACATGGAAGACCTGAGAATTGAAACTTGCCCTCCATGCAGAGCCCACCTTGCTGTAACGCGGTGCCCAGGTGGAGTGTGTGCCTCAAGAGTGACACAGAGGAGAACAAAAATAACAAAGGACTTAGAAAACATGGACTATAAAGAAAGTTTGAAAGAGGTGGGGCTGCTTTGGCCCATCAGGTAGTAATGATGACTGGTGTCAACCTGCTGTTACTCCAGAAGCTTTGGCAGYCTTTGCTGCACCTGCTGCTCGAGTTTGGACAGACCTTCAGCTTGTGCAGGTTCTTCGGATATACTTTGTAAGCCCCCCGTTCCAGCTTACCCTTGTCATTGCAGGGGTGGGTTGTATGAAACAAACCTGTTATGTTTTTTCCTCCCCCTCCCAGTCAAGAGGTAGTTTAATCTTTCAAGCATTCACTGAGTCTACTGAACTAGGTTACTAGGTTCTGGTATCCTAATACCAACACCTGATATTTGATGAACTTCATGCTTCAGGTGATTGTGTTTCCTCTAGTAAGRTCAGAGAGCCTCCTGACTTGCAGGTTTCTGTTACAAGCTGCTGTGGGTGCAGGAGTGACGTTGCTGTGGCTGTCCTGGTGTAGGGGTGTTAGGGACRCCGGGCTTGAGGACTATCTAATAGCTGTTGTTACAGCTACAGTTCAGTTGGGGCAAAAACAGTAGCTAAGCTTTGGGACACATGTGCCTTTCTTTGGGTCTGAGAAGGCCCTGTGTGGCCTGACATTATTACATCTCCTCAGCCACCTGGCTGGGTGRCAGTGCTGCCTCCAGCAGTGAGATGGTAGATTTGCACTGCCCTCTAATCACCCTTCCTGGCAGGCTTCAGGAGGACTTCCCACAGGAGCCTACACCAAGGACAGGCAACTACAGCATAAGCTGTAAGGATCAGGAAAATACTTTTTTCTCAACTAAGTGTTTTATTGGAACCATCTCCTGTTTGGCACTGCTTTGTCTGCAGAATGCTTGTTTGCAAATGCAGCTTGACTGTTGTGAGASGTTACCTGTAATTTCTCATGGTGCAGCTCCAAAACCAGTACAAGATAATGCCATTCTAGCTCTCCATGGCCCTGGGGTTCTCTTCAGRGTCATTATGACAGCGATTGTCTATATTCAGAATAGCAGAATGGCTCCTTGTGCTTATTTTGGTGACTTTTTAGTTAACGGCACTTCCCTTAAGCACAGAGCTGGGTATTCCTGCAGTTCGTGCTGTTTATATTTGATTCTTTGGATGTTGCTCTACCCATGGGGGAAAAAAGCCCATCTAATCATGACAGAATAAGACGGAATTGGCAAATACTGCCCTAGATTTGCTGATTGTCAGATGACCCTATGACTCCACTGAGGTTTGTCTGAACTCATTGGACCAGATGGAGTCTGGACTTACGTGACACTGTCTGTAGTCTTGGGTGAACCGGGGAATACAAACTTATGTGACCGTGTGAGGAGTTACCTTTGGCTTTTGGTTGTCACAGTTCCGAAGTACACCTTGTGTCGTCAGTTACAATTTTGCAGGCAAATTTGGAGTCATTCTTGACCGCGGCAAGTACCATGCAGTATTAGAAGGGAAAGCATCCTTACTGCTAACCCTCATCCCAGCTGTAGTTGTGCTTCTTTGTCACCTGGAGGTAACAACCTCACATCATGGATGTCTCTGATCGCCGCAGGAGTCCCGTTGGCTGCAGCTGTAAACCCTTCAGGGTGTGTTTCAGACCAGCAAGGTCGCATTTAGTTTCTCCCAGCCAGTGGCACTACATTGTGAAGAACACGTGAAGGATGAAGGATGTGTGTTTATATGATGGTTTATCTCCTGACTTCTGTTGTCAGGAGGTGGTTGAGATTTAATATCTGTTCCTTGGCACTAGGTTTATTTAACAGCAACTTCTGTCTCATGGGTCCTGAATAGCCCAGCAGACAATCTGTAATGCCTCACTCTAATGGACCATGAGTAGGGCAGCATTTTAAGAACTAATTTTTGAAACTGAKGTTAGGTCTTTCAAGGTTATATAGTAGCTTACGGGTGTACCAGCTTAAGCTTGCAGTTACTTCAGTTGCTCAGCTGTAATAATAAATGCATTTCTGTATATTTTTTATATATAGTGATATTCCTCCATAAGTTATAACGTTGATATAGATCTGTTGATATAGGTGCTGCAGTTCTGACTKCACTAGAAGGGTTTTTGAGGAAATGAAAAATTCTGTTTTCAGGGCAGAGTATGCCATCCATGTGGTAAATCAAGCCTTTATTTCTAAGCATGAAAAGAAATCTCACCTCAAAGCCCATTAAATAAGCTTTTGATTTACTATTCTCTAGCCTTTTGGTGCTTTTCTTATGAATATAATAGTTTTAAATAATATTTTGTTGTGTGTTTATCTGCTGGATACATGTGTTAAATTATGTATTTTGGTCAGTCTAAGGCTATCTATAAGTAGATGTCTTCATTCTTTGTAGGTGCTGTCCATAATTAGCTTTACTGCCCTCTTCTGCGTTTTATTAACATGGACCTTGGAGCATACAACCCTCAGAAAGTGCTGGCCAAAGTAGGAACACTTTTGACAGGCAGCTCATGGTCTTAAACCCTTGTGGATATGATTTTTGTTTGAGATCAGGTAAAATTTTGAAAACTCTTAATTGCACTTGATTGAGCTACCCCCATGTTGTTTGTGGGAAGAGGCAAGAGGAGCACTGGTGACTGGTGACTCTGCTTTGCTTTTGCTAGTGCAGCTGTGTCTTCCCTTCCGCGCACCACAAACACCCTGTGTGTCTTTGTTCCTTGCACTGACACTATCGCTACCTGCTTCCGAGGGGTGGTGTCGATTGGCCCTGCTGTTTAAAAAGGATCTACCTGAGGCAGATGTTCTTCAGKACTGGTGTTGAGGAGATCTCTAGCAGTGCTTAGTTATTCTGGTTGTGATCTGGCGACCTTGGCGTGGCCTGCTCTGTAGCTGTTTGCTTCTGGTCTTCATGCTCTGTGCAAGGAGCTTCTGCCTCTCCCTTTGCRTCTTTAGGGATTGAGGTGCCAGCTCTGCACTTCTCATCGTTTGCTGCAATTACCCGTTGTCCYCTCTTAAAAGTTGCACCTCTCTTGTGATTTTAAACTGCGAAAATTTTAACCTATCAGTCTGCAAACAGAGAGGCACTTTGGATTTCTGTTTTATGCTTCTTACTGGCTATAACAGTTTAACCCCTGCTAATTTCATTTTTAGGACTCTATGTTATTGGTATCATTCAGTAGAAAAGACAGAGGTGRTTTGTTGGGCTACATTTGTGGTTTTTTTCAGAACATTCTTTTAAAGTCATAGATAAAATTGCCTATTACAATAAGGTATCAAACTTCAGTAGTTAAAATTCCTGGGGTGTTACATGGGAACTGATAATATTGATTAGAATCATTTAGTGTTTAACAGGAGATAACAGATAGCTAATATGAGATGTTCCCAAGAAAGAGCAAGGTGAAGACATTCCTCTTTTTAATCAGAAACTTATTTCAATATATTTGAGTTGATAACCTCTCAGTCTGGCGATGGGGAGCTGTCTGCTATCTCAGTGAAAACAAACTCTGCATGAGGAAGAGAAGATTGAGGGTTGTTTTCAGGCCTGTCACTAGGTGATCTAAATAAGAAAAATACAAAATGATTGCACCGTGTGCTGGTACCTTGTAATTTACTGGTGTTTATAAGAGCTGAAAGTGAGCTYCTTTTTTAATGCCTGCAGGTTGCCCTGAAGAAGTGTTCTAGTGTAGTTTATCTTTGCTGTCTTTGTCAAGAACTACATGACACTCGCTATGAAATAGGAAGCAGGTGCAGATGGCTATGAACAACTGCAGGGATTCTGCTGTGGTCTCCTCATGGCATCCATTGAATTATTGTTTTTGAAAGTAGGAGTGAAGTCATACCAATATGTTGATACAGTTATATGAATTCATAGGTGAAGTGGCCACATTCTTGGGGATTTTTTTCATTATTTTAGTAGAGGAATTGATATCTTACTGCAACTTAGAGGTTTAAGGAAAGTAAAAGTCTGCTGTCACACAGTGAGTTACATTGCCAGGAAGGATGCTCATGTTGTAAGAACCTTGCAGGATGCTGCTAAACTTCTGAATGTAAGACTTGCCTGTGTCTTGCTTCTCTTCATGTCACCTTCCAGCTTCCATTTTTGACCTTTCATCCTTTCCTAAAGGAAGAAGGTTGAATGTCTCATAAGCTCTGCAAGGTTCTTTTTTTGGTATTTCTTCCTGCAAGAGTTTTGTTAGTTACTTTTGTGCATAAATCACAGGAGTGATAGTGGTATCCAGTATGAAACCTTGTGGGCTTGGATCCTCAGCACAGGTGGTGGTGGTGGTGGTTGAACTGGCAGCAAATGTGGCTTTAGCTTGACTCTTTATCAGATGTCTCAGGAACCCAGCTGGATTAGCGTTTTGCTCTGGGGTGGAAACCTGGCTTCTCAATATTCTTTGCTGGACTTTTTAACCTTTCATCAAGGTCTGAATTTCAAGTTGGTTACTTATGTTAAAATAATGTCAGAAATAAATGAATAGATGTGGCAGGTGGTATGTAGCTTTAAACAATAGGGAGGACTACCTCATGGAATGTGCAGAAGTACAAGAAACAGGTTSTAAGTCTTTTGTCTGCTGCATCATCCTTCTCATGCAGGGAAGAGTGTGTGGGCTCCTAGTCTAACTGAAAGCCATGTGAGTTCAGGGTATGTGGTCGGGTGAAGGAGAAAGCGATGTGCAGGCATRAAGAGTTTTATTTTTTTCAGGTGGCACTTTGCCCTTGAACATCTCAGGATGAAGTGGAAGGTAGTTCCCAGGTTAACCTCCAGGTTTGTGCTGCTGAATCTGAACTCCTCCTCCATAAACGTGTCTTTGTTTTGCTCATGGAGGATTGCAGTTTTCAATAAATGAAGTGACAGTGGTCACTTCTGATCCAAATATGATGTATTAGATACATTAGATTCTATGCTTACCTAGATCTCCTGATCCCACTATAAGCAACTGTTGCCCACTTTCCTCATAAAAAGAAAGCATTGCTGAGCTTGAGGGAATGTTACTGCTAGGTGGTTCCACACATCAGTCATTTTTTTCCATCCAAGTTGTTAAATGCACTGTTGAGTTCATAAAAGATTAGAAGGAGAAGCAGCGCTTCACTGGTCACAAATCTGCTTTCCTGCCAGAAGCCATCTTCCCTTTGCCTTAGCTTAGGACTTCTGTACTTTCTGCAAGCTGCTGCGTTTTTTGAGATGAGGAAATCCCTAAGATCTTTGCTAGTATGATGCACGCTACCTTACTCTTTCAATTTTTATATAATCCAGTCTATTTGGAGCTTTTAAAATAAAACCACAAATACTCATTATTTCTCATCTTCCATGTGCTTCACTACTTTTTAAAATTTCTTTTTCCCATGGGACTATAGTGCCATGATACTCAACATTACTGACAATATTTTTATTCAGCATTAGAAATTAAGTCTCTCATTGGTCTAGCGAAGTAGTCCCTGTTTTTGAAATATTAAAAGAATGTCCATTAATAATTCCTTYTTCAGCCACATGATCTTGTTCATTACTACTTTGTATTGTTCATGTGTGCATCTGATCCATGCCTACTGAGAGCGCATGATTAAAAATGATCATTTTTAGTGAAGGGGGATGATTCTGATGCTCAGGTTCAGGCTCTTTCAGAGCTCTTTAAGGCAGACTTCAGAGTATTAATCAAGATCATTATTTAATCAAGATCATTAAAAATAGACTATAATTTTTTTTAGACTTGCTTTTTTAAAGGGAAAAATGCAGAGCTGGTTAAGGGCATGAAATAAACATTTGCATAGTATAGACTATTTGTTCTTTCTCTTCACAGGAAAGTATTTTTGAAAGATAGTTCAACAATATATCCTAGGTGCTTAAATCTAACTGTCTAGGGCCTGTGACTTTGCTCAACTGYTACCTGATACCCAAGTGCAGTTCTAACACACCGGTGCTGTGGCTTTTTAATATGATAACAAGAACTGCTTCATAGGTTAATGCGTGCTACAGTGGCTTGATGTTTGTAGCTCCAGTGCATCAAATAACAGTGTACTGGAGAAGAATGTTTTCCTCTAGGAAATTTATTTTTTTCCTGTGTGAATTCTTATGTCTGCTGGGGGATACTAACTTTATATTTTATTTTAATATTCCATGCACTGTGACAGATCTTGGAATCATAAAGCTATTTGCGATGAGTTTTTGACACTGTTTTCATGTCTGTAAGCATGAAGGATGTTCACTGTTCCGCGTAGGTTATTTCAGATAGAGACCTGGCTTTAGTCGTCTTGGAGCATTGCCAAGATAATGTGCAACAGAGCTACCTGCCAAAGGCACTAGCCAACATAGTCTTCTGTGAATAATCACCTGAACTATTATTGTACTTTGTAAAATATGTATACATATATATATGATTATGTATGTCTGTTTAGCAAGCTTTTTTATTTATTTTTATTATTTATTTTTGTTTTTAGATAGTGTAAGAAACCCTTTTCTGTAGAGATTCATAAACTTCTTTCAAAAATTACTATGCATATTCAGATACCCTCTTTTTTCTCAAAAGTAACAGATGGTTTATTTGCTCTAGGCTTATTCTACCTACATCAACTTCTGTTTTTAACTGTGAGCAGTTCAATATTGGCAATATGTCAGCTACTGTCATATAAAATAAGGAACAATATATGATCATTTTCTTCCAGGAACATAAACTGTGTTCATTGCTAGTGACGGGGAAATAATAAATCTTTAAGTTTGTTATCAGGTTCCTGTGTGTAAATGTGAATTCTACCTAGTCTGCAAGTTGGCAGGACACAATAAGGCCATAGGCAAAAAAAAAAAAAAAAAAAATCCTATGAGTGCATTGTGTTCTCGGGCAATATACGCTCTCCAAACAGGGACACATATATTTTGAGTTTGGCGTTGGCTGACATAGGACTGGCTTGGCTGACCTTTGAATATTTTGTAGACATTGGGGGTCTTCTGCTCATTGTCTGAAACGTAAAATTGGATTTCAGGCCTTTGCCATCATTTGAAGCTATGTCGTTTGGTGTCTGGTTAAGACAGTTTAGATAAAGGCCTTTGATTTGTCAGCGAATATAATAGGCTGTCTTCATCGATCCAAAAAGAGAACCTTTCTTGGCTTATTCGATCACTGTGCAGGATGGCTGAGATTTAATGTCTAGTAGCTGAGGTAATTTGAAGCTGTCTTGTGCAAAAAGCCCACTACTTTGTCTCTGCAGATAAGAGTAACGCTGGCCTGGCACTCTCTGGCTCTTGCATGCCTTGGTTTCAGCTGTATCCACATCAGCAGCTGCTCCTTCCTGGTCACAGTGTATCTGTCATTTGTGCAGGGCTCTAGGAGTCATTAGGAGCTGCTTTGTCACTTGAGAGCATCCTGATTCCCTCTGCAAATGACAGATTCTTTCTTCTTGTATAGCAGCTTTACCCATAGGAAAGCAATTTAGATTTAGCAATGTAGGCATATTGGCTTTAGTGTCATTTTGTGTTTGCAAAACTTATCTGCTGCATTTCACTGGCATAGTGGCTGCAGACACACCAAGTGACTGAACTGAAGTGCACATTGCTCCAAGCATGTCGAGCATCTTTTATAGGTTGTGCAATTGTAATGTTTTCCTCTCCCTAATCAACTGATGATGCAGGTGCTGGACTAAAGGGGAGTAATAGTAGAGGTTATTGACATATGGAGTGGAGAGTTCATTCTATGTGTTAGGAAATGCAGTGTTGTTAACAGAGAAGCTGGAGTTCTCCTGCTTCCTACTCAGGCTTTCTAATAGAGTAAATTTTGGGATAGCTATGAGCTTATTGAAAAAAAACCTAAATAAGTGTTAAGAAAGATGAAAGTGAAATATCTATCACATGAAATAGGTCTACTGACTCAGACAAGAGTTGTGTGTTCTCTATAGCCACCATTTGCTAATGCTGTATGAAGACTAATACTCGCCCAAATATATGTTTTTCTCCTTCAAACGGAAGGCTTTCGGAAAGGCTGCTGACAGTTCAACTGAGCTGAGATTTTAAAGTTGACTTAATTGGAAAGTTTCAGGGAATATTTTAAACTTTGTTTTAGACCAGTTCATTGAGGTGGTATTTCATGACTCATTCAAGTGCAACCAAATCTGAAGTCTGTGTACATTTTCTTAAATCTACGTTTGTATGCAGACAAGGCTCGTCTATGGGTGGGTTCAGGGAAACCAATGCAAAGTATCTTAATGCCCTGTGGGGAGTGACGAATGGCTCAGAACATTAAGTAGACAAATGAAGAATACCTGGTTGGCCATGAGCTAAGTCTGCTGAAAGGCAAAACTGTGGGTCGGAGTCAGATAGCTTTGCTCTAGTTTTAGCTTTGACACTCTTGAGAAATTTCAGACTGTGTTTTACCAATGTGTGCTTCAGTTTGCTTATCTGGAAAAATATATGTAATACATTCAGTGATTTCGTAGYATAGTAATACTGTTTAATGCCTCTTTGCTTCTGGAGGGAACACAAGTGTGTTTGAGGTGTATTAATACATCCTGGAGACCACAGAACTAAGACTCTCTTGAGCACATGTTTAAAGGCATGAAGGTTTCTGAAAATACACCTGTATCTCAAAAGGCCCCCACAGCTGAGTAGTATTATTAATTCTTGGCATATGTTTTGTATATGCCTGTGTATGCAGGTGTTTAACAGTCGTAAGGAATTTGTAGTGGTAGCACTTGGTGTTCTCAGTAATGACAAGGAGACTCTGTTGTGCTAGGCAGGAAGGAATGTACCTCTCTAGTCAATGTGAAAGATAACAAGGTGTTGAATAATATGCAGTTTAGTTTGGTTTTGTGCGTGAAGAGACATCTGATCCTTCTAAGGACTTGCAAGAAATGACGATTTGGTTATGACAGATGTTAAAATAAATGTTTACTCTCTAAAATCACTGTGGATGGAAAGTACATGAAGCAAAGAGGTCATAGTGATGTGCCATGGAGCAAGAGGTTGGGTTTAGCTATACATAGCTGACTTTGTCTGTATAGAGAAGAATCAGTAAAAAAGCCATGATTGCAGTGAAACTGTTTTCTCACCTTTTTGATTTGTGAATTAGGTAAACAGGTCTAGGTTAAGGTGGAGAACTTGGAATACCAACTTTAGGCCTTGCATTCAGAAGAGCATCTGAATGGGGGAAAACTAGATCCTACTTCAGCTATTTCACTAGTTCATTACTTTTATTGTGGGAATGAGCGTTCCTTCTTCTTACTTATATTAAAAAAAAGTCTTCGTAATAACTCTGAAATATACTCCCGACTATTTAAGATTTGGAC
The DNA here is from genome assembly GCA_003342815.1 of Eudromia elegans. NCBI lineage: Eukaryota > Metazoa > Chordata > Aves > Tinamiformes > Tinamidae > Eudromia > Eudromia elegans. Next base: position 1,074,349 of record PTEX01000238.1, on the reverse strand, counting down.
ATTCTTTAAGGACTCTTAGCAGCAATGAAAGCAATTTCCCCCTTCAAGAATTACAGCGCCTAGGAAGACTGTGCTTTGCCGTGATCCCYGGGGACCTGCCAGTGGTCTGCAGTTGGTTGCATTCCCGTGCTCTTTACAAAGAGGTTCTGTTTGCAGGTCTGATGCATCTGGCAGTGCTGGACTAGTGAAATACTGTTTTCTTTGTTTGTCGATGCATGAAACAGCCACCTAATGTATGTTATGAAGCTTATGCTAGCACCTTAATGTTATATCAGAAGTCAGGTACAAAAARCAAGCAGTAGAGTACTGCTCAGAAGAGTCATGTAATCTCACCCGGCTATTGTGCATGAAGTGCAACCTGGCCAGTGCTGAGGGTCAGCACACACGCCACAAGCCCCTGCTAATTTTACATGATACATTTTTTGTGCTTCGCTGGTTCCCTGTGCACGTTGCAGATTAGATGTGATGAACTACAGAATTTGGCAGTGAATCTATGACCCAGCTCTCAAAGGCAGCCTTGCTGTCGAGCAGCTTGTTTGCTGCGCGTACCTTCCATCCACAGTGATCATTTCAGTTTGGCTCTTTGCAAACGGAGCTGACAATATATAATGTCAGACACCAGTTTCTGTTTTGCAAGTGCCTGTTGTGCTATACTTGACAATGGAATAAATCACTCTAGGATGTGAGATTCTGCTCTGCAAGACAACTCAGAATCTCATTAGATGTATTTTATCACCCCAAGGAAAAAAAATCATTATTCCATTTATATGGACCACATACTATAATAGGATATTAGTAAAGGCATTTCTCATGTGTAATATTATAAGATTGCTATTTCTGCTCCTGGAAAGTAATTAGTTTGTCCATACCTTATGTTTGCCTGACGTTTTTGGAAGGTATTTAAACTTACCCAACATTTTTTTAATATATGTTATTGGTTTTCTATCTGTATAAAAGACTCTTTTCATCTGTTTTTATTTTGGTTTCTCAATACTATRCTAATGTACAGCTAAATAGGCCAAAATGGTTAGGCTTCCACAGAAGAACTGAGCGCTGAATTTCGCAGCATGCGGCAAGGCTATGATGACAGGCTAGCTGTGGACTAGCCGCAGATGGGAATGTCATACTGGTGTTTGGGGGTTTGTTTTGTGAGTTTGTTTTTGACTCYGTCTGGACTCTATTTCCACTCCCCCAACACCTACTTTGCCAGTGATGGAAAAGAGTATTTGGAAGCCCATAGAAGCTTTGAGGAGTAGAGAATAACTGAAGGTAGCTCCCAGGTACTAAGTTGCCTCAGTAGGATTGCCAGGATTGCAGCACAGGACTCCTTTGTATTCTCTGGGAGCGTGGGCTCTGGGAGCCTGATCCGGAGTAGCCTGGACCTGGATGGTGCCAGAAATTTCTAGCGACCGTTTACGGTGCCAGGAGCAGAACACAAGAGCCAAGACCCATAGAGGTGAYCAAAGAGTCTGGCTGTGAACTTGTTCTGGAACATGTGCATGGAGTAAAAGAAATTGTAAACTGGATGACATGGACAGTGCATATGGTATATATGGAAGTGTATAATGGAAATCTGCTGGTTAAAAGCACTCAGCCATATTTTGCRTCAGTGTATGCCTGGCTGGCTAGTGCGGACATGGGGGTGAGTGCTTTCTGCAGCTGCCATTCAGCTGGTGAAGCTCTGCAACACCATTTGTGTTGGTCCTGCTCCACACCAAGTGCARTGTACCCTAATAAGAAGATAAAAAGAAAATAAGTCATTTCCTAGTATGTTGTACAGATGTGATACTTTTGTTGTTGCTGTCTAATCTTATCTCCAAACCAAGACTAAAAAGAGGCTGTGCCTAAGCCTGTTGCTGGGCATGGCATAATAGCAGGGAGAAGACTAGATCATGAAAGGTTATATAGTTTGCATAGTTCRGATTTATTAGAATTACGTCTTCTAAACCTTTGCCTTTTTGAACCTCCTAGACCACTGTGATTATACATTTCCTCTTTTATATTCTGGGTTGCTTACAACTTGTTTGTCTTTAAGGAACAGATGTATAAGCAAGAGGTGTAAGGGGCCTGAACTGGCTAATATGACAAAAAGCGCTTGTAGAGAAAGTAAAGCTGGATAAAGGAAAAAAAAAAAAAAGTATGGGAGGGTGTCATTTTTGCTGGAAAATACATACCAGATTGTATCATAGAGTTCTCTCAGATCAAGCACTATTCATATTATGAATGGTCTTTTCAAGTAAATACTGCTCCCTGGCATGAGCACTGAGGATTGCTGTGGCTGTCAGCATCTGCTCTTTTATGTAGGGAACAATTTTTACATTGAACATTAGAGGCCAAAAGGATTTTAACTATGGGGTAACACTACATTGTAATTTTCATACTGTAGTCAGTCTGGCAATGCAGCTTYTTTGTTAGTAAGGAAGCAGAGCAAGTAATGTTGTTTGCATGAATCCAGCTTGACAAAGCTCTGCCTCCGCAACACTGGGKTAGCATAGAAAGCATTTATTTTGTAGAATGGCATGCACATTTTTTTGTAAACAAGAGGCAGATACTTCACAACAGATGTTTAATGTAATTGAAACTACTTTATCACCGTTAAAAGTGATATTTTATTCTAAATGATAATTGTCTTGCTGTGGTTGCCTTTTAAAATGCAAAACTGCATTCACAGAGTTTAAAAGAAACCTCCTTGTATGCACTTTTCAAGCAAGTGCTTATTTATTTTTGTTTTGTTKTTAGCCTAGAGTCTCAGAGCGTCTGTGTGAATTGCACCCGAGGAGCATCTCTGTTGTGTCTGGAAGCCATTCCTAAACTGCTTGTCCATAAAATTGTGTGGATTTTGGTCGGAACAGTCCCTGCCACATTTTGCAGCCAAGGTCAGCTTCACAGTCCTGGGCACTGAAGATCTGTTACTCAGTTTTACTACTCAGATAGGCTGATCTCTCTACAGTGCAGTCTTTCCAAAACTTTGCTYAAGTGGAAACCTGAATTAAGAGACTTTTCCCATGTTCTCAGCAGTGGGAGGTTGTGCACAAGCCTGAGGTTTTTTCTTTGAGGCCAGCTGGGGTATTAGATAAGAAGCAAGTCCATTGCAAGGGCRGTAAGCAGATTTGCTCCATCCCAGGTAGAATTTACTCCATTGCAGAGGATCTGCCTTGATCCAAGAATAAGTGACATGAGCCTCCTGCTGGCCACCCGCGCTGGGGAGGATGACACTGTGCTGGGCTGCAAATCACAGGTATTTCTAGTGCCTGTCCCCATGGTGTCCTAGCGACTCCGACAAGGAAGAAGGAGGGAAAAAACCAAAACCTGTCCAGGGATGAATGTAAAGCTTTTGCTAGAAAGCAGAATAATTGAGAAGGGCTATAAAGTAATTTTCATATTAATGTTCTCTGTCAGCTAAAATCACAAACCTTTCTGAAAAGAATTGGCATAGAACTCAGGTGTGTACTTGCATTTAATGCTTAAAAATTATAAAAACTTATGAAACATTATTGTTTTGAAAAAAATCAAAGTGATAATTAATGCCTCCTTAGATCATGTGTATGAATATTTCATATGAAARCTTTTATCCACATATTGGTCAGTGAAAATAAATGGGGATAGAGAAAAATAAGACTTGTCCAAGGTCCTTGAGCTGTAAGTGGCACAATGAGGGTGTGAGCCCTTCTTTCAGACCCCACTTCCTATAATTTTGTATCATCTTCTRAATGCTGCTGTGAGTGCCCTTTTCATAGGTAGTGAATTGTATTCATCAGAGTTTTGTTYGCTATGGGGAAGTTTTCAGAAATATACTCAGGTTTTATAATTAACAGACAGTGCCTGCATTTAGGTTATGCCCAGTTGCAATGCTGGAACTGCTGATGTTCTTAAAACCGTATTTTGCTTCTCCTTAAGCTTGGGGCATAGAATGTATTACCTCTGTGTAACACAGTGCACAMAGAACCTTTTTAGAGTGTGTGATTAAAAACAGAAATCTTGTGCATTTTGTTTCTTTCCTCTGTTAAATGAAGTATCAGAATGATGTTCCTCCAGCATAATATTTTACTGACATTTTTAAAAAAATTTAAAATGTAATTTAAGTATTTAAAAGTGCCACATACGTTTGTTTTTCAATGCTGCCTATGCTTCCTAACTCTTCTTTGTTCGATTATTGTAGTACATCCTTGCGCACACATACACTCCCAGATAGAAAGACCTCTATTTTAAAAATATTAAATTTAAAAATTATGATGCCTGATATATGTTTCTTTGTCTTTTGGGATAGAGAAAATAACTTGTTCGCTCTTCACTGGGGCAGCTTGTCTTTTGAAGATTTATGAATTGATTAGCATCTTGTCCCAAGTCACATTTGCTTCTTGTCTCTTATTAGGGGGATGTGTCCTCACCAAGCTGATGATAAACGTTGGCAGGACATGCTGTAGCTGGTGGCGCTGCACTGCAGGCTTCCATGTCCTACTGCTGCAGTCCTGGTGAATGTCTGCGCCCTGGAGAGGGGAGAGAGCTTRGAGCTGCTGCTAGGCTGCAGGCACGGGAAGCCACCTGCTTGCACTCTGCAATGCTTTAGGATTGCACCTTTGTACTGAAATCAGGAACTTAAATGACTATCTGAAATGACTGTTTCCACAGGCTGTAGATGTTCCTGCTTGAGCAGGGGGGGTTGGACTATGCGATCTCCAGAGGTCCCTTCTAACTTCAACCATTCTGTGATTCTAGGATGCTACAGAAAGATCAGTTAAGTATGAAGAAATCTCTTCAGCTTGAAGACATTTKCCTTTATTTTTAGAAAGCAAAACCAATCTATTGGACAAAATTCCAGAATTCTAATTGAAGACTGTTTCCATGCTCACAAAAATGCAGGATCACTTTTTTTCCCTCTTTCCTCAAATATCTGTCTTAAATTTAAGAGTGATGACTCAAAAGSGAGATGCCATTTGTGCAGCCAAGCAAGTTATGTAGCCAGGCTATCTAAGTTACTCTCTTGAATAATCTAATTATGGTAAATGGGTAGGAGTTTAATTGGAGGCCTTAGCAGAGCCTCGCTGTGGATCCTGCTTCAGTAATAGTCTCTTGAGTGTTCCTGTGTGTGTCCTYCCTTGTAGGATCCAACTTCTCAATTCTTCTGGAACGCGGCACCTGGGTTGATGTTTTTCTTTTTTTGGTRTCTTTCTTTTCTCATCCCAAGTAATATCCCAGCTATTCCTGACTTCCTTTTCAGATGGAGAGGGATGCATCCAATCTGGAATTTCTCAAGCTCTTGGAAGACCTGGGTGACACAGCAGTTCTAACTCTCTAGGTCCTTTATGTGATATGATTTTTGCACATGCAGATCTGTGTGACTAAGCTGCTTATAGGCAGCTCAGTTGTCAGGATGGATTTTGTAGGTAGGAGAGCTTCCCTGGATTTTACTCAGTGCTTAGGGGTTCATAACACTAACGCCTGCATCCTGGGCATGCTTGTGCTCTGGGGATCCTACAGGCCTGTAGGATTTGAAGTTTCTTTACTCTGCAACCTCAGAGTTGCTGTTGGCAATGACACCCCCTTTGCTTGCCCCAGTGTATGGTGCTCTGCTTGATCTGTTCTGTTAGCTCTTTAGGTATGTGAATCCTTTAACTGCGAAGGACCAAAGGCAGGAAATGATCTTATATTTGGAAGCAACACAAGATCTCCACACGCTCTGCCATGACAAAGSTGTCTCTGGCAGGGGGTTTGTATCCCTGGGAGAGCCAAAGCTAATCTCACACCTTGGATCATAACAACAGGCTTATTGGGACTCGCTGTAGCTGGTGGCTCTCTGTCACGTTCTGTATGTGAAGGGCTCCTCTTCCTCATAGCTGTTAGCTTCAGAAATACCAGCTGATGTGATGGATCCCCTCTTCATTTGCCCTCGGTTCCGCATGATGTGAGCTAGCAATGTTCATTGCAGCTGATCTTCAACTGCAGATGGACATGACTAATATTCAGCCTACAAAATGCACCATTAATATCTGTAGGGCCTACTTTTCAAATCACTTTATTTTTATTCTGGTTAACAGTTTCTTGGTTCAGCACATTGCTTGGTGTTCTGGGGATGCTGGACTGGGAGCAGCATGCTGAGAACTAAGAATTTTTCATGGGAAAAACATGTCTTGGATCATCCAAGCTTGTTCTACAAATGAAACAGATATAATACTTTATAAGACCAGAATATTACCATGTTCCATAATATACTGTTTTGGACCGAAACTTACTTACAGATTTCTCAAGCCTTTGGACAAGTGGAACTGATGCCACCTATGTTCTGTGTGGAGCTAAATATTGTCTGTGTAAAATGAGCTCTGTTAAAAAAAATATTGACTATAACTTTCCTGTTTAACTAATTTATAGGAATACCAACTTTACCCCATTTCTGGACACAAAGGAAGCTGAAATCAAACTTGTATTTAAATAMAATGAAGAATGTTGCTCTTAGAGAACTGAGAATCATTATTGTCTRTGAATTAATGAGCTACTTCTCCCACAACAGTACAACTAGAAGAGGTACTAGGCCTTTTCCAACCATRATGATTCTATGCTTTTATGAACTTCAGCATTAAAACGGRGCTATTTCCTGTCTTTCACAGGCAATATTCCTGTTTGTATATTTGGGCCTTTTGCYTRTTTTGCTAGAGTATTTCCTTCTTGATGCCTGCTCAGCTTTTTGACCTCCTATTTTCTGTTATAATACCAGTTGTCTGACATCCAGTATGTTTGCAGGTGATTATTTCCACCTAAACTCTGAACTTTCATTGAAGATTCCTGCTTTTATTTGACTGTTCTTTTACCACTTTGACCTCCATCTTGGCCTTCCTCACCAGCTCCTTCTGGCAGGTTGATGACCATCACAACTAGAGTGATCCTCACCTCCCCCCCACCTTTTTTTTTTTTATTTTTTTCCATCAAAGAACTTGTCACTGAGGAATAACAAGAAATAATGATTTTGATTCCCAGAGATGCCTCAGTAGTTAAATATCCTTTAAAAAGAAAAGAACTAGTTAAGCAGTCATATTTCTTCTTTTCAATTGAGACTGCTTGTTATGGAAATATTGGTTGTATGCTTTACTGTAAAGGTTAGAATAATCTCCATCTAGAAAATTTGGTGAATAAAATAGTCAGTCAATCTTCTAAATACAAAGGTTTGCTTCCCTGAAKGAAATAATGCTTTAGATAATTTGCCGAACCTCTTGCCATATTGATAAGTTACGAGATGCATAAAGTGTATYCTATTCTGTATTCACCTAGCACAAATGATACAATTCATTTAGCTGGGTGGCATCAGGTTTTAAAGCAGGGTAGTGAATGCAGCCATGTRTGTTTCAGTCAGATTAGTAACAGGGATTTGATTAAACACCTTTGACTAATCACTGTGCAGTCCCATTAATGTCTGCCTGTTCTCCTAGGGAAATTTCTGGATGAACCCAGCCAGTAATCTGAGTAACAAGTTGTAATGCACGTTACCAAGAACTTGACTAACCTTTCAGGAGACATATCACTTAAATACCCGTCTATTAAGAAAAGGAATTTACATACCTGGTACACAATCTGAGATAATCCATTTATTTATATTTTATAATATAATATATATAATAATATAATTTTTGATGATTGTGTAATGATTATTTACTGATCAATTTCATATATTTAAGGTTATTAATCAGAAAAGTTTGTATACGATTTTGCTCAGTACATTAAGGTCTGAGCAGTTCATTAAGGTCTCTTGTTTTTCCACAGACCTATTCTAATATATCTCTTCAAATCCTAGGACTCCTAAGGTGGAAAAAAAAATAGCAACGTTCTAAAAATATTGTGGGGTTTTTTTGGTTGTTTGTTTTTTAAGAGATTGAATGAGAAACTACTATACAAGCATGTAACTTACCTGATTTCTAAAAAAAGGGGAAAAGCTACATGGTCAGTTAATGTTTTCCATAGTGCATCTGTTTCTTTGAGATGAATCTGGATTCAGTGATGTGTGTTGAGCTGTGCCTAAATTTTATATGAGTGTTATATCATGTTCTTGGGTGTTTTCACATGGAAAAATAATTTTTTCCTCCTGTTTACTGCACTATGTTGACAGCCCTTTCCTTATGGATACTTACAGCTCAGACATATTTAAAAAAATGTATGTAATTGATCTAAATACTCTGTAATGTTTGGTAGAATTATCATTTTAATCCAAATATAAGAGCTTTTTGGTTCGGGAATGAGCCATGAGAGGCAAATAGTCATTGCTGAAGAATGAAGGATTTAACTTGGTTGTCTAAATCTTCACTGTTATAATGGCAGCTGTTTACCAAAGGCCTGTTGAAATAGCCAATTTTGCAAAATATGTTCTTCTTGAATTCCCATTTATCTGTTTTTCATGATTTAAGATGCCTTGAAATCTTGCCATCTTGAGTGAGAATATTATGCCTCCTGTTTTTTTTCTCCTTGTACAAAGACATCAGTATTCATACTCACATTTATTTTTTAGGTACCCATATGCTGAGCAGGAATTGAGATTGAGAAGTGTAGCACTGAATGTTGTTTTAGAGAAATAAGTGATAGCCAGTATGTAATATGTATAATACATTATGTTAGGTACGAAATACATTGTCTCTCTGAATTACGTTTTAGTCCTACGTACTCAGAAATACCAGATGCAGTTGTGAATGGTGCACTGACTTTTAGAGCAAGATAAAGTATATTCTGTCAACTCCTTTAACTTATCTTTCTGTTAGTAACTCACTGAACCACAGAAACAGCAATTGGTTCATATCAGCAATTRGATCCTAGAAGATGGTAGATTTGCTACAAAAAATGTGATAAAGTGCTAAGATTTTACATAGTTTCAACCAATGTGTAGACAAGTTTGTGCAGGAGAAATCTATCATGATGTCTTAAACACACAGCTGTTATTTCTGCTTGAGGGAAAACTTGGTCTTTAAAAACTGTTAGACTGTACACCAGGAAAAGATCCGTGTCATCTCTCAGCCTTTCTTGGACATCTCCAGGGCTGGATGGTCCTTGAGCTGCTGCAAGTTCTTAGATTGCCAGAATACCATATAGAGAATAAGTTTGTCTTGGGAAGAACAACTGACTATTTCTTTTATTACAGGATAGGAAATCTTTGATGTTTCGTAGCATCTTCTGAAAGTTGTTGTTTTTAAATGAAAGTCCCTTAGTTAAGCCTTCAGGCCATTCTGTGAGATAAGCGACTAAAATACACTGTGCATTATAGCAGTTTAGGTAAACTTAATGTAAGTTAACTCTTCCATTAGTATTAATTCCAGTGGTGGACTTTTAGATTTTAAAGGGTTGATTTAAAATACGTTCCTCCTTTTTTGGCTATATTCCWTACTTTGGCAAACTGCTTCAGAGAACTGTCACACCTTTGAGCATTGGAATGGAGTGTCCCTCTTTTTGCTATGCTGTTTTGAGCATATGGGAGAAAATGGACCCTGAGGTTTTGCAGCTAAAGCTTCCCAAAATGTATCACTCTTGAGGGTATATTACATACATACATACATATATAAAACAGGTAAATCAAAAGTGTCCAGAAAGACTTGAATTGGACTTAGAATTAGCTTCTTAGCTAATGAGGTTCCAGGTCCAGTGTGCCAGGCAGACTGACCAGTGAGAGTGTGATGTTGCTAGAGCTACTAACTTTATCTTAAAGGCATGAGCAATCATGGAGTTTGGGGCTTTTTTTGGAAAGAAAAGGTTAGAACCAAATGAAATATGTGGGATTGAAATAAAAGATATAGTTCCCATTCCCTGATAGTGCAGCCGTGCTGATTCTGAGTTTGACGTTGGGTGCAACTGAGGGGTAAGAAACAGTGACTGGACTCAGAAACATCTCTTAAATTTACCTCTTTATTGTAATTTCAATTTCACTGCTAGGACTTAGGTAAACTGGTCGCTGTTTGGCCTCCTTGCACACAGCTGAAGAGGTTTTGTTCTTGAAATTTTAGCGGGACTGATAATAGAACYGTGGACACTGCCAAAGTCACCAAGTCAGATAGCTAAGATATTTTTCATAGGGATTTACAATAAACATGAAATGCATCTGGCTTCTGGCCAGTAAAGGTGACATAATTACAGCATTAGAGCATTTTTATGTTTTTATGCACCACGTTCTCTCTCTCCAGTTATATCTGCTTAACATAATTTAATTGATAGCAAGTTATTATTGGCACATAATACAGTTAACACTTAGGAAGTGTGTAGTTTAATATTTTCCTTTCCGGTAAAAGCTATTCTAGGCTTTTGGGATATCAGTGTGTTGTAATTTAGATCACTTGTTGAATGCTTACCACTCCTGATTCCTTCTGCATGTTCTCCTGTGTTGCCTGGGCCATGGCGGGGAAGGAGGGCAGCGTATGAGGTGAGGTAGCACATGCCATGAAGGGTTCCTGTGTGCAGGTGTCTGGCTTTTGAGCAGCTTTGAGCCCTGGCTGGCCCGGCGCCTGCAGGTCAGCGGCAGCCCCTGCTGCCCTTGGGCGTCTCGTGGCAGCTGGTGATGGCTGCAGAGGAGGGTCTTAAATGAGACCCAAGATCAGCAGCGWGGGCGCCATCCACGTTCACGTCATCCATAAATAGTGGTGCTATTTGTTGCAGTACTGATTTGCACAGCACTAAACCCACAGCCAGGTCTTTATCGTAATGAGGCAGAAGAGCGGTTCTGCTTTTCAGGTATCATCCCGTTCCAAAAGCCCCGATCTAGTGGATTTGGATTCAGAACGGCTGCCGGCCAGCTGGGACATGGAGATATGGCAGCAAGATCTGTACACTGGTGCATGCGGGAATGTGCATTTGTGTGTGTGTGTGTAGGGATTTTTTGGTGAGAGGAGATTTTTAATGGAACCTCAGAGGCTGGGTTGTTAGGGGCAGGTTTTGAACATGGAGTCAATTTGAAAAAGACAATAATTAAAAAACTTTCTAAGTTGTGGAACACCTCATCTTTAATTGTGCSCTCTTCTTGTGTTTGCCTGATCCTGTTTTATTTTTGCCTAATGGTATATTTTTTATCCAATGTAACTTTGATACGTGTTTTTCCTTTCCGGAATGTTTTCCTTAGAAAGTCTCCATGGACTGCCAGCAGGTCCGTGTGAGGAGTTTTGCTGCTTTTTGTCTCCCAAAGATTCAGTCGTGACTCAGGGCCTTCAAGACTTGTGCACATAGCACCGTGTTTGGTTGGAAGGCTGTCCGGTGCGGCCCCACCACTGAGGCAGCGCTCGTGTTCTACTCCTGGAAGGGGTCATCACTCTGCTTGTGTTTCAGGTGCTGATTCCTCCAGGGTGTTTGGTTTCAGCAAGATCGAGCAACATTTAAAATCAATACAAAATAATTCATATTGCTCCACAAACAGAAATCAGTTTGTCCTGTGGCTTACCTAAAACCAACAGATGTTTGTTTTGACAGTCATGCATACATGCTTAATCTAGTTCTCTGTCTAAAGTTACTGTATATTATAAGGCCATTGCAGCTGTCCATAGGTCAGTGTATAGACTGCAAGATACTTGTATAAATACTACATTATTAAAAACTGTATCCCAACTAGAAAAATAAATAATAAAAACAACTGTTAGGCTGGTGCCTCAGTAATGTCACTTTTGAAGTTTTAGGGATTAATTGGTCAGGTTAAACTAGTGTTTCAGTTAGTCCAGAGTCTATCCCCGAAAATCAATAAAAAGTATGTGGTGTCTCTTAGAGGAGCAGTACTGGTCACTTCACTTCTGCTGCGGGCCTTGAAAGACTGAGGTCGAGATTCACTTTGCTTCATATTGATGCTGAGCTAGTCGGAAGCAAATTGACTTCAATCTTGCTCTGTAATTACAATTTGCAAATAAAATGGCGAGTAAAAGAGTAAAATGGATTGTAAGGTGACTCTATTTCAAAACCATTTAAATCTCTATGTTAAAATAGTCTTTTTCTCTTTATGGTCTCAGGTGTTTGGGTGTACAGGTGATGGGTTTTATCTGGCTTTTGGCTTTCAATAAAGCTTTCAGCTAGCTTTATCTCTGCCGCTGTGTGGCTGGATCATTGGTAAGGCCTGTCTGGCTTTAGGATTTGGGAGAGTCATATTCATTTGGGACATAATTACAATATGCTGGAGCAGTTCCCTGCCCTTTCTCACCTCCCTCCCTCCCCTATGGCTGACACACGGTCTAGGTAGAGTTTGGTTTGCACAAAAGGGTTTTTTCTGTCTGTCTGTCTGTCTGTCTTTCTTGTTTTGAAGAGGCGGGAAAAAGTGCTCCTTGTTTTCCTCTGACGGGGAATATCTAGATACCAGAGAGAGTAGAGCATTTGAGCCTTTTTAAATTATTCAGGACTCATATATTTTACATGAGAAGATATTCTTGTATATCTTGATTAAGCAAAGGAAACTTGTCAAATATAGTCTGCATTAATTTGTGGTGGTTTAGATCCTTAAAATATAGGTATGTATAAATGTAATTTATTTATATGAAGGAGATACTATGGTAGAGGGGAGCATAAGGCTCTAAACCTTTAGTTGGCGTGGTTACAACTGAGTTTTCTGCCTCCATAAACATCACCTAAATTATGTGGTGATAAGTTGTTTTTAGGGTAGCTACCTGCAGAGAAATGTGAAGCTGCCAAAATGTTAAACCTGTAGAAAAACAAACTGGTGACTATTTTAATTAAAGGTGCTTGTGGAATTGTATCTGTGTTTAGCTCAGTTTCAGCTCTGTTTGAGCCGGGCTGCAGCTGAATTGCCGAAGAAGTGTCATTTGGCTTAATCCTGAGACATGGAGTAGAAATTACAATAACATTTTATTCCTAGTACATAAAAGCCCGAAACAAAAATACTTAAAATGTGCCAAAACAAAATTAATATACTCTGTAATTAACTGCTTTGTGTTTGTTAATGGCTTACAGATGTTTCACACTTTCTGCTTGCTCGGCAATAGCAGCCCTATCCAATGAAAAACACAGCTCCATCAGTGTCTACAGGATGCGTGTCACTGTGGTAAATGCATGTTTGGAATTTTGAATTTTGCCAGGAACTAGAAATGAAAAAAAAAAAAAAAATCAAACTGTCTCACCTCAAGAAAAAGTTTGTTTATTCTTGAAAACTCAGCATTTGTATTTCCCTGTTTCTTTAAGGGAAATACTGAGTAGCTGTCTGGTGCATAGTCTTTTTTTTTTTTTCTTTCTTTTATGAAAAATTCAATGAACTGTTCCTTTAGAAAATCTGAATGTAAAAATATCAGCATCAAATAGTACTTTTTTGCATCATACTGCTGCACTAGGTGTGTAATCTTAGTATGGCCAAAAGTTCCCCCCACTGGCTGTCGCTGAGGTGGTTATTATTTGCTAGGCCTACTAAATTCTGGATGTTTTTACCACTCATTATGCGTATGTTTTCATGTCTGTGTTCAGAAGAAAACTGAAGAAAATATCTGATATCCCACTGCCGTAAAACAGGTTTTTACTAGGAAGCGTTCTGGAATCATCAAGTTAAACCAAGTGTCTTTGGATTTCAGCAACATCAGAAATTTAATCCTACAGGTAGAGTGGAAAGTAGAGTTGATTTACATCTAAAAATATTCAGAGTAACCTTATTTACAAAGTGATCACACTTGTATAAATATATTTTTAGATATCACTCTGTGTGCATGAATATTTATATACATTTAAGTAGTTGCTATCTATCATTTAATATAAACAGTAAAACAAGTGATCTGTCAATAGACTATATGTTTTATAGGCCGTAACTGACCATGAAAAGTGTCCGTCTTCACCCTTTGCCTGTTTATTATGATGCATTCAAAGGATTTCAAGCCAGCTTGGCTGCATTTGCCACCTCACTGTGATGTCCAGAAAAAACCTGGAAATGGGGGAACGCTGTGTTAACCTGGTTCTCATCTAATAGCCTGATTTCTGAGGCGGGGTGTTTTCTGTGAATGAAGTCAAGTCACATTAAATGTATTGAAACAGCTGCAAGTACTTTGTAGCGAAGCATTCACAAGAAATACTTCACAGGGGTGCATGTTGAAGAGCTCCTTTGGCAGGAGCACGGGAGACTCTGCCCAGGTGAGGAGGCTTTCAGAGAAGTCAGTATGTTGCTCATAGCGCAATTGCCAGCAAGCTGAGCTCTGCCGTGGCTATCGTATTGGATGTTGCAGTGTTTCTTAGTTAGTTACAAATGGTATTATTATTTATATAGAAAAAAATCTTACTCAATGAGCATACTTGTAGCCAGTAGAAAATCTGTGTGTAGACCAGAAATTTGAAATGTTCTCACCAAGATATGTTGGATGAAATCCTGACTTCATTTAAACGGGTGGGAGTTCTGCCACTTGCTTCCGTTGGACCAGGATTTTTCTCAGCATGTGCAGTTTAAAGGATACTGAAAAATTTGGGACAGTTTTGGTGGACCAGATGGTTGTGTTTAAACCTCCAATGGTACAAAAGTAATTCATTTAACTTTTTGGCACAAGGCCTGTGTCTTTTCAAACTGGGAAATAATGTCTGGAATTAAAGCTTGAACCATTAGGATGGAAAAAGTTAGACTAATATAGCGTCCGAGTGATGTTAAATTAGAAACCATTATCCACTTCAGTAAACAGTACAAATTCACAGCGACAGTCAGGGTTTTCTTTCTGCAGTACCATGTTCCTTGCAGTTGACAGAAGAATCAAGTCAGAAAATTGTTTTGTGGGGTAGCAGATTTAGCACTTCCATGCATATTCTTAAAAAACAAAAAAGCCATTGATTAAAAGTGAAGCCAATTGTTTGATTGTGCTGGATTTAAAAAGCAGTATTTTGTACTGGAACAATACATAAGAGCTTAACCTCAATGTTGAGTAATGCTCAGCACACATCTAAACACCCTTAAACACACATGACAGCCTTTAATTATTTTCTCCTTTCTGCTTGTATTTCTAATTTTTCTATCCCTGATGAGCTGGTAAATAATCCAGTAAAATGAGCAAGGGCTATTGGTTTTAAGAAGGGTAATCATCTTGTAAAAATCAAGATTTACGCCAAATATTTGTTTCAGGTTCCTTGCCTAGTGCCACAAATCTAACTTTAGGAAAGGTCTGTGGTGCTGCTACTGAATATCTTTTCCTCACCAAATCCATATTTAATTTAAAAAATAATTAATGAAATAGTAGAGTACCGACTGCCTTGAGAAGGTAGGTTTACAGAAGCATGGCAAGAGGGAGAACGCTCTCCCATGCTCATACAGAAGTGGGATGGAACGAGCAGTAGGGTGGGAAGTCAAGTCTCTCTTTAGGGATTTATTTCAACAGAATGCTTAAAAGACAGGTTGTCCCTTTGTAAAAGTAATAATTTCCTGCTCAAACTCCCCAAAGGGCTGCCAACAAAATCTTCCTGTACTAGGTTTCATACTGTCAACGAATGGTTGCTTTGGTTAAATTGTAGAAATGTGCTTTGTTAGTGCAGAGGCAGGCTGGCTTGGAAACAGTGTGAAGTGTTCCCTGTGCTCTGCTCAGGATGTAGAAAGCTGAGAGCAGTAGCAGTGTGCATCACTTAACTGGGGCGTGCTTAATGGGAAAATCTGCCTAACTGGGATATCTTCCAGAGAAACTGCTTAGGCTAAGACTGAATGGGAATGACTGCTGCTTACATGGAACTTTATGGAGAAAAAAATCATCTAAATAGGAGGTGCTTTTGGCTAGAAATGTTGTACCGAATAATAATTACCTGTTTAAGTAGATACCAAATTTATTAAATATAGAAGTTGGCAAATAAAGATTGTGCCTCCTGAGAATCTGCACTAAAAATAACCTAGACTTCTATCACAGGCTAAACCGATAGTGGCCAGCAACTAAATAAATAGCTATTTTTCTCTATTTCCCCTGCCTTCTTGGCCAGCATTATTTTGCTCACAAAACACATGGTTTCAGTCAAGCAACAATCACTGCGTCTCCTGGTTGCTGGGCCTTAGAGTGCCTCCGTGGCTTACCCCAAGTCTGCTTTGGTGGAAGTTTGCGATTCAGTGCAGTAACAACAACCCTCAAATCCAGTTAACCTACACAGATGACAGAACAGGCATCCTTTTAACTTGTGTTAGGCGCCTGTTCAATCTGACACATCCAACCTACTTAGATTTGTCTCAAGATACATTTTATGTATCTGAGTGACAAGTTTATTTTATGCCTCCTTTTATTCCAAACTGTTCTGTGTTGCTTATATTGAATACTGAGTCTCTTTAGCATATTTTTCSCCAAAGCATTGCTGAGTCTGTGCATCATTGTGTGGAATGTAATTCTCTGGACCTTATCCTCGTAGGAAGATACAGAATTTTATCCTCTTTGGGATATTGCCTACATTTTTTTTTCCTCTGTTTAACCTCCTGCCTCATTTTACTCTAATGAGGCCCAGACTTGCAGGAGTTAGAGAAGGACCTCTCTCTGTGTAGGCTGGCATGGGAGATTCCTCTAGGAAGGTGAACAGAGTGATGTGTGCAGTGGCAGACGAGGCCAACGTGGCGTGGGGGTTCAGTGSGAGACAAGCAGGGCAGCGAACGGGAGCGCGTGGGGTGGTGCTGCCCAGAGGGCTGTGCAGCTCCCGCACCCTGAGGAACGCTGCATGCGTTCGTGATGCCTTTTGAAATCCAGCCACGCTGGTAAAGAGATTAAAGACTAGAAGGCTGCTCTGCTTTTCCATCAAGAAGTTGATTGATGACTTGTTGTGTGCTGTTTAGGAGGAAACGCTGTGTTCTACCACCTTGGACTGGGTTTAACTGTGGCTTTCTGCTTCCTTTAGGCAAGYAAAGCTGGTGTCCATGCCAAATGCTGCCAGAAATGGGTTTTCAGAGGGACTGTGTATTTTATAATGTCATCTAGGCTGTGCTGGGCGTATGTGCTGGGCTGAGGCTTCTGCCAGCCCCTCTATGCAAGGGCTAGCCCCAATATTGTGAATATTTGCAGAGAATGGAGACAAGTGAATTGCGATCTGAGAGCTAACAAGAAACAGCTTGTCACACAGAATGGGCATAGACACTTTTTTCTGATCGTTGGCACTTTACATCACTGAGGCATATATACGGCTGTGCTAAAATGTGATGTATTAATTGTCCATATAAATGTTACCGTGTGTTTGGTGGCTTTCTTCATGTCTCGTGGCTCAATAAGAAGTAGTTGTGCTTCGTCAATTAATTCCTATGTGAGATTTCTAGGTTTTGTTCAGTGGTTCAGACTGGATAATCATATTGTCCTATATTCACCTTACTCCCAAACAGTATCCTCTGCTGAATGCAGGTTTATTGGCACTTGCTGAGAGGACAATTCGTTCAGCTGGACTTGGCTTTCAGGAAACTTTGGACTAGGAGAAGGACCTCAGAAAAGATGCTCTGATCCTTCACAAAGAAAAGGAAAAAGGCAACATCTCAGAAGTAAGGGTTGTTTTTTATGTATCTGTGTGCTTGTGAATAGCATTTAATCTCCCTCATTAAGGGTGAGAATTTTAAAAGTAATCAAGTCTCTGTACTTTAAAGGGCAATATTGATGGTATCAGTTTGTCTTGTTTTTAGTGATTAACTGGTAAGACAAATGAGATCCTAATTGGAGCTTAAATTGCAAAATTGGACAGTGTAAAAAAAAAATATATATCCAAAGAAACAAAAAGACCGTCTCCCCAAACCTTTCTTTAATACAATCTATGTATGCTGGTAAGCAGTCTTTTWAAAAGTGAATTAAATTTACGGTGCTTACAGTGCTGTTCAGAGAGTTGGCTCTAAATGTAAAGGTTTTTTCCACGCATGCAAGTCTGATAGCTCTGAGTGCTGAGAAGACAGCAGGAAGTTACACTGAGTTTGGAGAGATTGCAGCGTGCAAGAGTTGAGTAGTTAGGGCCTCTAGTTCTCTAATTTAAAAAAAAATAAATTCTCAAAAAGATAAAGCCCTTAATGTTCTCTTATAACTGAAGTTGAAGTACTTTTGTGGGAGTTGTTGAGAGAGAAGGATAAGAAACATGGTGTGAGAATAGAGGCTTATGCAGGAGTATGGAGAGTTAATATAATAACATATGAAGTCCTCTAAGAAATCTAAGCTGCAGGTATATTAACTACTCACTTATATTTTACATATCAAATTTTACCCTTCCAGGAAAAAAAAGTCACAGCAGGATGGTTTGACTTTTTAGTGGTGATTGGATTTGTTGATTTGCTTATGCCTGAGCTGCTCCCAAGCTTTCCCAAGCAACATTTAAAAAAGCATAGACTGAGGCATTGGGAGTTGGAGGAGATGATCTCCATAGGAGTCTTCAAACCTCAGCTGATCTGGAATAGTTTCAAGAGGGTGCATTTTAAAAAGGACATCAAATGCGGTAGAAAGTTATCCTGATACAAATCCAGGTTCTGCACTGTTAGGTGACAGTCCTGGAGGAAGAGCTGCTTTACCTGGACATGAGAGAGCATCTTTTATTCTGCTCCTGATCAGTTCCTCCTAATTAAGAGGTGATAAGTAGTCTGGCAAACAGAACATAGGCCTTATTTTCATTGGCTGAAGTGCAGGAGACCTCAATGAGGCTGGTAGTGAAATAGAAATAGAGACTGAACTCTGTGAATTGGGGGGAAAAAAGTGTTTGTGCCCATCAATTAATTGCTTACATAAAGGGAACTGTTCGGTGAAGGTTTTTCTCTTCAGCACTGAAGTCAGAAACCTAAAAGCAGGCATAAAATTATATGATTTGGTTTCTTTTGGATGTTCTGGAATCTAAAAATATCTAATGTTTTTAATTTTTTTTGAAAGCATGRCTGTCAGAGAGTATTTTCCTTCTCTGAACAAATGTGGGTGTATGCGAATATGTAATGCAATTAATTACCCACAGTAGRTGACATTCTTTTTCTAGGTGGTGCTGAAATAGAAGTCAGTAATCACTCTAAAATAGCTCAAATTTCTAGCCTTCAAACAAATAAAGAAGAATATGGCTTTGGTGGGTGATGACTATATTTCTTTCTCCCGCATGCATGAAATCACTTTCTTATAAGTGCAGAAAACAGCAGAATTTTGTCAGAAATGATGTATTAGCTTGACACTATGCTGCAGGAGATGTGGAGAGCCTCATTTTGCCTTTTTATTCACACTCTCTGGGAAAAAGTTCTCCTCAGGTCTGCTGAAGGTTATTTCTGTTATTTTTTTCTTTTCTAATGTAAGTCTAAGCTGCTGCTTGCTTCTGCATAAAGGAGCAGTGGTAACTTCCAGTTGCTCAGCTCTCCTCTCCCAGTGGGTTTCACTGGTCCTATAGGTGCATTGTGAGGCAGGGGCAAGGTGAGGGTCTACTGGGTTTATTGCTTTGGGCTTGGTGCCCAAGAGAGCTATGAAGGAGGGGCAGAGAATCGTGTTACTAACTCGTTTGGGAACACAAGAATATGGAACAAGTAGTTGGGTTTTCAACATACATGACATTTTAGTTTGTTTAGGTTTAAGCCTCAAATTCCCTGATTTGATGAGCAGTTATGCTGTGTCTTCCTCTCACAAACTTATCACATTCTGTTGTTAAAAGTGATCATTATTTTCCTTCCAGATATGTTTACTGTTACCCAGCCTATGGGCTGGGAGGGTAGAGTTCTGCACCCYCACTATAGCAGGCTTGTACCTACTGGTTTGTATGGAAACACTGCCTATAATCTTAAGTAACTTTTCTCTTGCACTGTTTATTTCCCTGGTGTATTTCCATAGATATTTCCACACCTCCTGCTCTTTGCTTTAGTTTTATGAGACTCTGAAATCTGGCACTTGTGTGCTGTCGCCCCACTGTGAGGTGCTGAACGGCTCCGTGTGCAGAGATTTTGGCTGGTGCCGAAGTAGGCAGCTCCGGAAGGCAGAGCAGCAGCTGCGTGCCCGGCTGGCGGGGCCTGCTCCTGTGCAAGCACCGTTTCCCTCCCGTCAGGGGTTTCTGCCTGTGGACATGCCCTGCTGAGGTTAACTCTGGGCTCTTAATCAACTGTGCAACAAGGCCTTAATTTTCCCAGGTAAMGTGATTTCTCTTTTCCCCTGGTCGTTCCACCTGCTCCTCTTCGCGTGTGCGTCTGTCTGAATTATTGTTCTCTGGCCACACGAAGCCAGTGCCTCATATAGCAGCATGAGGACAGACATTATCCTGAAAAGGGCAAGGCCACTAAAAGGAGCAGTAGGTTTGCGGTTTTTTTTTTTTCTTCTGCGTTACATTTTATTGATTAATTGCCATSCTTGGCTATGTCATGGTCAGTAATTCCTCTCTGCAATGTAAGGATTAGTGGCCAGATTAAAGTTTGGTAAGTGACTCTGGGCTGCCACCAGCCTGGATGAATAACTGAGCACCAACTGTGGTGAGCACAGAGGGTTTAAGCTGTCGCATGGGCTGGCGATAGCAGAGCTTCTAGATGAAGTCCAGCCTGGCCTTGCTACTCAGGATGACGTACATAAGCAGAACATCTCTAGCCAGCACAAGATCACTCTGTTCCCTTCCAGAACAGTGACTTATGTTGCTTGTGTGCTACCACCCACTAAAAGAATCTGTTTCATTTTTTTTCTTCTCTCATTTAAAATACTGTCTGCCACTTGGGAAAATGCCCAGTTAATGTCTGTTTCAACCTGGGTTATCAACTGTGAAACTATCTTAACTAGGAGGAGGGCATGTTAGGCAGAAGTTGGATCTGGGAGGGTTGTTTCAGTCTCAATCTGTGGATCTTAACTTTGTTTCATTTAATGAGCATAGTCTCAGACCATCAAGCCTCCCACAGTTTGAGGTGTTCAGACTCTGCCTTTCATAGATGGAGCTACACAGCTGAAAATTTCCTGGGTTTCATTCATTTKAGACGTAGATGAGATAATCTAGCTGCAAGCTATTTAAGATTCCAAGATGAAAGTGCTTTCAAAGGATTGTTCATCTAAGCCTTGGGTTCAACTTCCTTTGCTTTGCAGAGATCACAGGGAATGTGCAGAATTTATTCAAAATGTCATGGCTCCATGCGTAAGAGGACAACAGAGATTAGAACTGGACACATGAAAAACAAATAGAGCATGACTATATTTTATATCCTGCATAACTGTCTTTCTGATTGTAGAATGGCTTAGCTTGTTTTTGTTTTTTATTATTGGGTTCTCCTTTAGCAGGTTGGCCAGCTGCAGCATTGCAAACTTTGGCATGTGGCTAACCCAGAAAGCCAGAATTCYTTGTTTGATATGACCTGCATGATTGTTTTACGTAGCAAACTGTGGATCTGTCTTGTCATGGTTATACGCCTTTATACTAAAAATACTACTATTTTTAAAGGGATTTTAGAAAATGACAGAGCCACAATATAGTGTTTCAAGCTATTATTATTATTGAGTGCTGGATGATATTTCTTTTAGTGCCTGGTAAGCTATAATGAGGCAAATTGGGTGCTTATCATATTTCATGTGATTTGTGCACAGGAAATTTAGTAATATTATCAGACTGTAACTGTATAATTTAAAAGCCTTGAGTACTCAGATATGCTTAAAACAAAACGTTCTGCAAAAAGTTCTGCCGTTCTAACCTATGAGAAAAGTTTAGTATTGCTGAGTGTACTTTACACACTCTGTTACCCTTTACTTGCTGACAGCAGCTCTCTTGGCCACAGACCTCACCAGAAGGCTCTTGCCCAGGGACCAATGGTTGGGGCCACAGGCTTGTCTTAACAAAAGGAGACGTTAATAAGTGACTCGAGTTGAGGGCATGTGCATGAGTGCTGCCGTTTGCTGTGCAGGAGTTGGTGTATGAGCAATATAGTATGCTGACGTTTTTAGCACCTCTAAAACACATTGCTGTCCTTACTATTGGCTGAAGGGGAAAGTAGTTCTAAAAGGTAATGAGTTGAGTAGATCTGTGGTTTGTCTGGAGCAGGGCAAAGGTTTAGCAGTATGAATTCACAGCCTGGCAAACTTGCTAMAACAAATGTGATACTTAATGCAGCACCTTGGTGAATCTTACTATATGTTTTAGGTGATATAATGGAACTGTTAGTGATAAGTATTTCATTTTTATTTGTATGATGGCCTGTGGGAATTGCTTTGTACTGACTTCCTGTAATGGATTTGGTTTCATCTAAGAGGAAGTCCTAAATCTTAGTGATAGTTAATATATCGGAGGAAAATATAGATGCCCCTAGAAATGTTTTACTGCTGAAGGCTTTCTTGCACAAAATGGTTATTAACCTACTTAAAGCCCTGAAGGCACCTGAGGTGACAGATTGCATTTTAGTACTCTCCTAACTTCTAATGTAGAAAGGCCAAAGGTTTGTCGGTCTGATTCTGTCCTGGTAACAGATGTTTGAGACCCCACAGGTGTCTGGAATGTTGAGAGGGGAAATAGCAGGTGGAAACCTGTGCCCATACCTACCAATTCTAATACTCTTAATAAAARCCAGTAGCTGTATGTCGCTTTTTTATTTTTTAATTGCATAGTGTCACCTGTGATAAATATCCCCAAGCCTTTTGAGCTTATGGCAGTTTTGGGAAGGAGCCTACGCTCCCCTAATATATAACTGAATATTTGGAACCAGAAGCCGCTGAGCTTTGCTCTTTGCACTGCCACGGAAATGCGCGGGGCCCTTGCTGGTCCTTGATGTCCTGCGTGGTGCTGCCGCTCTGCCTCTCTTGACAACTGTGTCACACCACAGGAGTGAACCTGCCGCCCAGCTGAGCAGKTCTGAGATGCAGGATCTGTCCCTGAGGTTCTCACTGGGCTTGCAGTGTTGGCCTCTCTGTGCTCCTGGTGAGAAAGCCCGGGCTCTCAGAGCACCGCGGTTTGCTGCCAGTGGCGCATGGGTCACACTTTTCTCTGCTGGAAGGCACTGTGCCCCGACAGGGGCCCTGCGGTTTCTCTTTGGAGATACCCCTTCATCCTAGAGCGTGTACCCCTGGGTAAGTGCCTCTTCTWCCGCGCTTCCGAGATGCGTTGTCCAACATACCGCTCAGGGTGTTGCAAAAGCAGCAGTTGCCCGTGCTAGGCCTTGGGGTCTAGGGGTATTCCTCGACTGTGACTCATTTACAGAAAGCATGCAAGTCCCTTGTAATGTCTCTGCTTTGCTACTACTTTGAGCCTCGCAGAAGCTGGAGGGCGACTGGACACTCTGTACATCTGACACAGGAAAAGAGTCATCTCAGCACAGAGATGTTTTTGTGTTTTTGTGTTACAATTTCTATAGTGTTACTGGAGGTGATGAAGTGAATGTCTCATTCTTGCCAGAGTTATGCAGTATCAGTAGTGAAGATAGGACAATTTATGTCAGTTGTAGAAAAGAGCTGACTTTTGTATCAGAAGCAAGCTGTGCACTAACCCATAAATACTATTCTGCTTACTTGCTTTTTGCCTTTAATAATTTCATTTAGAGGCCACCACTAATTTGTCAGATGCTTGACACACAATCTGGAAGCAGATGTTAATTTACCAGGAGTCKAAAGGTCGTCTTTATCCAATCCAGCTCACTGCAAATCCCTTCTGGAAATGGTACAACCTACACAGCATCACAGCAAGAAGGACAGACTGGGAGTTCTTGTGCGAGCAGATGGCTCCGTGGGCTGCATTTCACTCGTAGGTGTGCAGCTCATGTGAGCATGAAGTATTTATTTTAACTCAGAAGCCATTCGTGTTTAAATATTCTTACATAGGTATTGCTTTTAAGTGCTGCAGTTTCTATAACGTTTCCCTTAATGAAATCAAATATACACGTGCCAAGTGTTTACTGTCTGAGTACCAAAACCTTTGCTTGGGTTTGCAGTCGGGGATTGCTCAAAGTGCTGTTCCCAGGCACAGCTACATGGCAGGACAAAGTGACTGAGGTACTTTGCTGGCCTTCATAAGGAGCGTTGGTAATATCTCCCGCCTGGTCAGCTGAGCTTGTAACTTCTAGAGCTGAAGTCAGGGGAAACTCTTGGGAAATCTTTTATGTAAAGAATTTAATTACACCTACGTAGAACTAAAAATAGTCAAGGTTGAAGCACTCAGAGGAAATAATAGAATGATAGGTATTTTAGCAGCAGTAAATGATGTAGAAAAGATTTGCTCAGAAAGCACAGAAAGTTCATCTAAACAAGATAGATGCAGGTGTTTTTAACCAGCATTCTCATCTTTTTCCTTGACCTTCCCTCCCCACCAGTCTCTGTGAGTTGGGAGTACAGATCAAAGTTCGAGTTTGGCAACAGTAAAAGAAAAGGAAAAACCTGAGACTTGCTCAGAGTTTCATAGATTTGCARTTCTAAACCCTACTTGCCACTAGGATACATATTCCTAAACAGAGCTGTGTCAGAATTAAAATCATAGAATCATAGAATGSYTAGGGTTGAAAGGGACTTCTAGAGGTCATCTAATCCAACCCCCCTGCACACGCAGGGTCCCCTAGAGCATGTGGCACAGGGTGGTGTCCAGGTGGGTTTTAAAGATCTCCAGAGAAGGAGACTCCACCACCTCTCTGGGCAGCCTGTTCCAGGGCTCTGTCACCCTCACTGTTAAG
>PTEX01000238.1:917958-1048608 GCA_003342815.1 Eudromia elegans | reverse complement strand
TTTCCCTAGTGTCTGGGATGCTAAGGGGCTGCCCTTGAGAGTTGTCAGCCCTGTCTGGGCTCTGTAGTTCCTGGGGACCAGCCCTAGCAGAGAAGACTGAGGCAAAGRAGGCATTTAGTAACTGCCTTCTCCACATCCTCCGTTACCAACGCACCCTCCCCATTCAGCAGCGGACCAACATTTTCTCTAGTCTTCCTCTTGCTGCTGATGTATTTGTAGAATCCCTTCCTGTTATCCTTGATGTCCCTCGCTAGTTCTAATTCCAAGCGGGCCTTGGCCTTCCTCGTCGCACTCCTGCATTCCSTGACAATGTTCCTATATTRTTCCCACGTGGCCTGGCTCTTCTTCCACCTAAGGTGTGTTCTCTTCTTCTCATTGAGTTTGCCTAGCAGCTCCTTTCCCATCCACACAGGTCTCTTGCCCCTCTTACTTGACTTTCTACTGGTCGGAATACACCGATCCTGGGTTWGGMGAAAGTGGCGCTTGARGATAAGCCAGCTCTCCTGGATGCTCTTTCCTTCTAGGACCCTGGTCCAGGGGATTTCTCCAAGAAGCCTCCCTTAGGAGGTCAGAGTTGACTCTCTTGAAGTCCAGGGCTGCAATCCTGCAAAATCTTGTACAAAGCTACAGTCATTTGGAAGTAATTCTTATCTTTGAATAGAGGTGATAACTCTGTCCTTGGCACTTTCAAAATCATGGAGGTATTCAGACACAGAAAGAAAAGAAGCTTTGCAGCAGAATGGACCGAAGCTAAAATTTTCTGGCTRCGGCTAAACTCTTTGGAAAGAAGCAGGCTACTTTTGGAGAATATGTTCAACTGTTCTCTTAGTGATCGATATAATCCTCCAGTGACTAGTCTCTGAGAGCTAGGAAGTTTTCTAATGCATTTCTTCCGCATTCTATCTCCATTAATATTTTCATGTCAAGAGAAGATGCTCCATAAAACCAGGAGGCTGCAATCTGCAAATTAAAGACACCTAAGGGAGTAACTTCTTATTCTGTTAGAAGATGTAGCCGTTTAGCTTGCATGTGTGAGCATTTGGGATGCTCTCTGTAGGTCCCTTGTGTCAATTTAGAAAATACATGAGGGATTTTGTAGGTTTTGTTAAGCAATGCGTAGGCTAAAAGTGATCAAACATGCTTTTAAACCAACCAGACATATGTATGGATTTTTCACATTTTCCAACWCGCACTAGTGCTGTGGACTTGTTCAACTCAGCCACTGCCTGACTAATACATGCAGAGCTCAGGCGGTGGCTGCATATGTTAAAATCCATGCGTGCACATTTGCTTTCCTTCTCTTTTGACTCAGTCAAACATTCAGCTACAATGAAACATCTTACAGCATTGTAAATTGTACACAGACCCCGTTACCAGGGGGAAGGCTTTGCCCTGTTTTAATCGGGAACCACGGTGAAATATCCAGCTGTTGAAGGGATAGGGATTTGATACCTTGGCATCTCTGTTACTGGAGCTTCTGCCATTTCACGTTTTTCTTCAAATCAGGAGTCTAAYTTATTTCAGATTTAACATACATATATATCCTTGCATATATATACAAATGTGTGTGTRTATATATATATTTTATATATATGTTTATATATATGTTGCATTTCACCTTTCTGCCTTCATGTTTTTTGTTGGTTTTAAGTTACTTTTTATTTCTTTATTTGCTTTTGGCCCTGTTTTCGTGGTGACGAGGTGTATTGGAGGAAAGGTGGCAGGCTTGCTTGCTGGGAGGAGCAGAGTGACCCATGTGGTCATCTAATGCAGTACTTTAAAAAAGAAAGACTTGCACCTGGTGTTCATCATGCAATAATAAATATATTTGGTCAGTGAGACATGATATTTAGATCTTGCTCAGATCTTGCAAGACAAGTGTTGGCATGTCATAATTTTTACAGAGCAGAATTGGCAAGAGAGTCTGGAAGGAACTAAGCTTACAAGAGCTATGACATGAATTACTGTGAAAGTTGAAATGTCCCAAATGTCTTGTATGCAGGGAGGGAGGATCATGCTGCTGCTGCTGCTTGGATCGTGTTCATTTTGTGAACATGAACATCTTTTCTGCTGTCCAGACCTGACATTTCAGGTTTTTTTTAAGGCCCCTAATAACAAAGATTGTCGTAATTGACTGAACAAGCAGTCTCTAATAATACGGAAAAAATAATGCTGTGCAAGAATGATAGAAAATGAAGACTGATGCTGTAATCTTTGGTAGAAAGAAGTGTCAAGATTGTGGTTAGACTACGCCACTGGAGAATGACTTTTCTACCTGTAACCGCACGGATTAGCTGGCTCCATTTAATCCAAGCCCATGTAGTGTAATGCAGTTTTACACAATGTAGCACAACTAAGGTGGCTCTGAAGAATGTTAATGCAAAGAAGTGATCAGAAAGGACCCAATCCTGGAGTCTTTTAGTTGTAGTATATGTCAATAGTAATAAAATAAACATATGTTTTGTAAACTAAAAGAAGTATGTATAAAACTAGAAAATAACCAAATGTAAACATATAGAAGGCCACATTTTTTCAGTTATTTTATTGACACAATGTATCTTTTTCTTATAGTATCTGTATTGCTATTGAAAATAATCAACTGAAGAAACTGACAGTATTCATGCAGATTTTATGTATTTAAACAAATGAACTTTTCTCTTTGTTGGTACTATTTTGAGAGTTTGCTTTTTGKTTTTTTTAGCCTGGGGAGTTGTTTTTTAATGTCAAGGGAAAATGGACTTATCAAAGATTTAAAATTGCCCTTGTCTCAGATGCTGCGATGAAACATCTTTTTAGGCTGACAACCGAAACCAAACATAGAACAAGCTGAAAACTTGCAAACTGTGTTTGCATGAACAATTTCCAAAAATTGTATTCTTGGCAGCAATACTCTAGGGCCAATATTTTTGGTATATTTTGGTACCTCTCGGAAACTGATGTCTAGAATAGAAAATCTTAGAATAGCTTCTGAGACATTTTATTTTATAAATAGCTCTGCAGGAAAGAACACATTCCCAGTTTTGGCTTAATGACTCATCTGCTTGCAGTGGGGTGTCAGCATAGGGATTCTGTTTGCTCACCTGTTTTTCTTTTTTTCAATGTTCACTTTTGTTGGTATGTGTCTATATTAACTGTAAAAGATATATATATATGTATACACAAATATGTAAAGATATACAAACCGTATGTGCACACACACTGACTGACACTCAGTTCTCCATAATTTTGGCTCTTTGTTCATTCTCTAACCAACCCCTCAAACTTTGTTTCCTATAGAGATGTCTTAAGTCCGTGTCAGACGGACTTCTTAGCTGCTAACACTCTGCTAATAGTGAAAATTTGGATGTTCCCATACTACTGTTAAGTGTGGTGCTAGATAAATGACCACCTTACCTCTAGACAGTATACCAAATTACTGAAATAAGAAAATGCCAGAAATTATTGCAATGATCTTTATTTTTCAACATAACAAAACACTACTATCACAGATACCAAACTGTTGAACTTTTTTTCTAGATGTATGGAAAAAACGCCTGGTAGTTGGGTCCTTCATATGCCCAGTGTCACTTTAATTTTAGAATACACTTACCTAGAGAAAAGAATAATCTCTGTATTGCTTTGAAGAAAGAGATAAATGAAAGATTAAGAAAACTAGATCAAGGTACTGAAAGTTTCATTATGGAAACACTGGATCTCTGAGTTTTAAATGACACAATTAAAAATCAATCTACACTTGGAATATTTCCTTGATAGCAAAGGCTCTTCTGTCCTTCAAGAATAAGCCTTACAAAACTGGCAAGACTTGGGTTGTCTCGTCATAGGTTTATATTATAGCTTAATTATACATAAGTCTCCCAGGACAATTGCTGAGCAAAGTCCCAGTCTGCAGAAAGTGTCCTACTTTGTGTTGCACATCAYGTGGTGCAAGATGTGACTCGACTCGGCGACTCTGGAGCCTGAGTGTTGTTTTCTGAGGACTCTGAACGTCTTCAGGAGATTCTGCTCCTGCAGAGGAGCTGGGCCAGCTGCAACTTGCCTCTCATGTTGTGGGAAGTGCAAGGCAGGGGACAACCATCCAAAGGACATGTCTTGACAGGGGCCTTTGTCCCAGCTTCCCGGCTGTGTTCCCTTCATCTCCCTTTGGGACGTGCTCCTTGAAGTGCTTTTCTTTCAAATTTCTGCCCTTTTTCCTGTTCTTGGCATCTTGTCACTGAGAGAAAGCAGTGAAGACTTAAATGTTTCTGCTATTTGCAGTTGACAAATATTTATCTTCTCTCTGATTGGCAAAGATGCCGGTTTTGGGTTGGTAGAGACGATGTATGAGAAGTATAGTGCTGATGAATAGGCTTGTCGGACAGTAATTTGCTGTTTGTTTTGTTGTTTTATTTATTTATTTATTTATTTTTGCTGCAATAGCAAAACTTAAAAGCTTCCCAAACTTAGGGAAAGCTGTAATGCTTCATTGGAAGAGCATTGGAAGAGCATGAGCAGTCCTCATAATTACAGCAGTTGTGGCTTAGGAAACTGAGAAATAACATGGGAAGGCTTCCTAACCTTTGCTGCTGTTCATGTGGAGAGAGAAAAGGCAGAAGTTTGAAAACACCCGCTCAAGTGGAAGCGTAGCCAACCCAAAGGCGTTGGGGAGGGAGGGCAGGCAGTGCTCACGTTGCTGCGCGGGGCTTTCACRCCTGCCACATCAGAGGTGGTGGTGAGGTGCACAGCCTGCTCTACCTGAGGAGGATCTAAACTGCTTTAAAAAACTCCCTAGCTTGAGAGAATTTGCAGCTTCAAACTTTTATCCAGTCACATAGGCACACACAGAATCACTCTTGAGGGTTTTTTTTAAAAAAAAACCCAAAATTTGAAGAAAAATGTCCTTGTCTTATTCGTGTGAGTGAGCCTGGAATCAAGTTGGGCTGGAGCAGCAGTAGCCATGGGCAGTAGAAAGTGAGGGAGCAAGACTGAAAACTGAGGATGGAGCCCTGAAGGATGGAGCCCTGAATGAGCAGGGCAGCTGCTGAGTGCGAGGAGGTTGTTACCACTGCACCAGGAAGCTGAAAGAAATGGGTGGTTGCTTCAGCAGCATTTCTGATCAAGCGTTTGGTCCCTGTCTCCCTCAGGCCATTGCTGCAGGCTGGACTTTGGTAGTTGGTGTTAACTGTTTTGTGTCATCTATCAGCCTAGATGTGATGACTATTTGTCTGGTTTTGCGGGCAAAAAAATGTGTGCTGCTCATCCTGTTAAATGATTCACTCCAGACAAGCCTTGGGACGAAGCCTCAGATTAGGGCTGGGATTCCCCTCTTAATTATTGAACTGTACACTGCTGTGTCCTCGGGAGTCTTTACTGTTTGCTGCTGCAGATACCAGTGGTAGCTGAGGTAAAAACACCAAGTCAGTCAAGAGGCATCTGCTTCAGCATGAAGATGGATRCGGCAGTGGTTTTGTGTGCCCTCGTGCGCGGCTGTGCTCACTGGAAGGCTCGCAACCTATGGAACAGGCTATTTTTATGCTTCTCTAGTTACCCAGGAATGAGGTCACTCGGTTTGTTAATGATTTATGCATATTTAGTGCCTTTTTTCAAAGGGCTTCCAAGGCAGCTGGCAAATTTATTTATGCACCAGAAAGCACCTGAAACAGATTGTTAGTGACTTCTCTATAGATAGAGAAGATAGTCCCAAGGAGCTTCCCTCCTTCTATTCTTGGATGCCCACTGGGGTTGCACATAACTAATGCATGAGGCTTGTGCTGTCAGTGCACTTCTCAGTGTGGGATTCTTCAAGAATGTGTTTCTAAGGCTTTTCCATTTCCTTCCTCCTTCCAAATTCTCCTGACAGTTTTGGAGAGTAGTGGCAAGGCCTGAACCTTTAGCTCATGTTGAGCAGGACCCTTCTCCCCACACTACTTTATAGCCCCTTTTTGGTTAACATGTGCTAGAGGAGTGCTCTCTAACCCGCTGCATCACCCAGCGCGGGCAGATGGAAATTTAGCTGCCATGCAGCAGCATTGCCACAACACTGCCATGTGCTAACACATGGCAGGGGTACACCCATTTTCTTACTGCAGTGCCACTGAGCTCTGCTAATACTGCATTAGCTCTCCCCAGGTTAAATGTGCAGGTTAAAAGGTCTCATTTCCCCCGCTGTGTGTTCGCCAGTGTCTTTGGATGTGATTTTTCCTGTGTAGAGGTGGTTAATCTTCACTGCCCYYCAYGRTGCTGAAGGRAAGGGGGAGTGCAGAGGGGAGCTGGGCGCCCGCTGCGACGTGGCTGTGTGGGCGAGCCCTGCAAAATCCGTGTGTCTCCTGTGCAGGCCAGGCGGGTGTTTCTGAGACTTCTGGTTTCCTGGTGTAGCTGCTGGTAGCTGCCTCCTTACTCAATCTTTTGCAGATAAAACTGGGTCTTTGAGTTTTATCTTGATAGCCTTGACTGGAGAGATGACTTTGTAACGGTATCAGCATGATCCAGAAAACTTGTGTCAGCAGCAATTGCTCTGCAGGTCTGTCAAGGTTAATCTAGTTTTATTCCATTTTATTAATTTTCTTGTTGACTTGTGATAAAAAAAAAAAAAAGTCCATAGTGTTTCCTACATATGGAAATTATCTTCTCTGTTTCTTCTCTTCAATTTTCTGCATTATCAGGTGCCCTTGCAGGCAGTTGGGTCATACTGCCTTACATAGGACTTTGTTGATAGTCAGTTGTATTTCAGGGTTTGGTCTTTATTTTTACTTAGTTTTCTGGCTCTATTTTTGCTCCTCAGAAGAGCGTCTCAGGAAGGCGCTGGCTGAGAATAACAGGCTAAGGAAGGAGGTGTAGGAGAAGACAGAAGTCCTTTCCTTAGCGCTATTGAACACTGGGAGCTTAGCGCTTGTACGTTTCTCTTTTTTCCCCTCAAACCATAGCAGTTGTATGAATGAAATGGTACTTTGTACAAGCCTGATACATACCAATGGTGTGACGCTAAAATAACTAAATAAATGTAAATAAGTTATTTTTACCTCTGCTTTAAATATGAAGTCAGTAAAAGAGAAGTACTGTAAGTTTGTTACACCCGAGGATTCATGCTGTCCTTTTCAGGATATGACTTACTGAGCATAATTTTTGAATTTTCTGTTATTTGTAGTGCTTTTAATTACTAGTTCTCAATCTTCAGCTTTGTATTTGTCACTTATGAGTAATGAATGCTAGTGAACATGATTCTGTCTGGGGAGGAAACTGATATTATTTTCTGCCTGTGGAGTAAAAACACAATTTGYCTGCTATGTTGGATGGGCAGGAGAGGAGCCAGGGTTGTTTGGTAGTTTTTTTCCTTCTTTTTCTTTTTTAAAAACCTAAACCTCATTATCAGGACATGCTATGACTTGTTCCTAGAACAGCTTGTGTGTTATTGAGAAGCTGTTTGCTAAACCTGACAATGCCAAACTGTCTTTATGAGTTCTAATATTTTTCATAGCTGACAAATCATTTCCAAGCTTTTATAGTGATTTGGGAGAAAATTGTTTTACTGATATTCTGTACAGGTCTACATATTTCAAGGACTTTATTATTAATTAGCTATTTTAATTAATATTAATTAGTTATTAGTTTGAAGATAAGAGTTTTAAAGTGCACTAACATCTTTCTAGGTGCAGAATTATCTACCGGATTCTTGAGGAAACATGATTTATAGAAGGATCATCACGATCTTGGTCATGTTACAAAACACTGAGTTGCAGCTTTCTGCATCTTAAATGAACCATCTCCCTGGTTTACTTGTTTAATGCCTTCCTGATACTGGCTTCTTCTGAAAAGCACTTTTTTTTTCCTGTCTTTAAATCAGAAGCTTCCCTTGCATCAAATGGAAAGTATGCTGAGAGTAATGTTGGTTGTGTTTGCCTGTGGGATACTGACCATACTGTTTTCCTTGGGRAGTGTTAGCTTAGCTACCTGAGATGCTGGAGCAGTCTCTTTGAAGAACAGACTCTGTGACTGTGAATGGCTACATTGATAGATGGAGGGAAAGAAATAGTAGGGTCTTTTACTGCTAGAAACATTTGGTGGGTTGCCGTGCTTAATTACCTGCCGGGCCTGCCTCGCACGGCAGGGTAACAGCCGTGTGGGTTACGTACAAGAGCAACTCTTGTCTGAGAAGCTGAAAATAGACCAGTGGATCAATTTACCATCAATTTGCCACTTGTAACTCCAGTGAAATGGTAGCTATTTTCAAGGAACTGCTTTTGTAATGGCCTTTTTTTCCCCCTCGTTATAGAATTTGCTATTAGTAGCATTTCTTGAGCTAAAGTGTAGATTGTGAAAAGCTGAAATACAGAACATACAAAATACAGAACATTGTGAAAAGCTGAAATACAGCTAGCTCTCTGTGTGCCGGCAGGAGCAAGAGGGATAAAGCAGCTTCTCCTTTCCCAGTTTCCATTCCAGTTAGGTTTTCATGGGCCATGCAACCTGCAACATTGCTTTTATGTGTTAATTTTTATGTGAGATACAGGAATTCTGCCTAATATATGCACAGTATGCATCTGCTTAGCTCTTTATGCTGGAAATGTGCATTTCCAATATTTAATTGATGTTTTGGGTTGCTTTTGAAGGAGATAATTTAGAATAGCTTCCTGAAAGAAGCTTTCAAGGGCCACATCTTCCATATTGGCCTGTATTTTGGAAATTACTTTTCACTGAAATGTTTTGCTGACCTTCTATCCCTACTTCTTCCCCTGAAAGCGAGCAAGAATTTATTTGATACAAGGAATACTCTTACTGTTTGCCTGTTCCAAACAGGACAACTCTGGGAATGTTTTGTGTGCTTACAAAGTGTTGATTGTATTTAAATTTCTTGTTCTTGCACCTTAGACAATATCCTGGAGCTCAAAGTCCTTCAGATCCCAGAATTCAAAGTCCTTCAGATTCTAATCTTGAGGACCAATAAACGAATTTAAGGATCATTTTGTTGCTCACGTGCCCCAAACCTTTAACTAGCCAGATGAAAATTGGCCCTGTGAGAGGAGAGTCACCCGTCGATTTATTACCTCTGTTGAAAGGTGTGTGAGGAAATAGAAGTGAAGTCTGTCAGTGGCGGCAGGTTCTTTATTGCGAACGCGTTGAACTCCTGACACATCTGCACCACAGCCATCCCCTAAGGAAGGGGCGGGAAGGGCAGGGAAACCTGTGGAATTGCCAGCTGGTCCCAGCACAAGGTGGCTCTTTGCTGAGCAAGCTGGCAGCACTGCCAGAGAGACTCTGCTGGCAGTGGCTTTTGGCTGCACGTAGGTCTTGAAGATAAGGACTAAGAGATGTCTGTGGGCTCACAGTTGTTCTTTGGTGGGACTTTTTAGTGAAAAATAAATATGTTCTCAATTGTTTTGCCAGAATGGCTTTAACCTGAGGCCCCGTTGCAGGCTACAGAGTTTCCACATCCAAACTCTTGTGAATGTTATTTCCAGTGCTGTGTCTCATGCATGTAAACAAGAGGGTATTGCGGCATGTATATGTGAAATTCAGATTTGTTATAAATCTGAAATTCAGATTTGGTATAAGAGGGAACAAAATTTCATATATGCACAGGTACCAGTGTTGAGGAACTTCATAACTGACCCTGGGTATGTGAATACCTGTTTGTGATTTTGGGTCGTTTCTTTCAGAAATTTGGCTGCCCAGAGCAAGCATGCTTTCCTACTGCTTTTTTTTTTTTTCCTWTCACATTTCATTCACAAAGATGTCCTTGAAGACACCCTGAACATTATGAGTAGCGCAGAGTGAGTTGCTAGAAATYGTTTTTCGGCTTGAACTGGCTTCAGTTTCTTCCAGGTGGATTTTCTAGGATTAGCACTTGTGTTATGGCAACCTCAGAACAGCTGTGAGTGTCTAACCATGGGCTTCAGCAGGAGCTGGGTGTTTGGGCTAATAATCCTACAATTTAATGCTCACAAACTGCTGGCAAGCTGTTTCCTTGGACTGTCAGTGGCTGAACAGTGTATTCCACTCCATTTTGTCTGCTGGAGCCTGATTCTACATAGTTTCTGCCAAATAGTCCTGTTTCTGTATGCCCCAAGATATAAGTGAATGGATGAATGAGTATACAAATACTTCTTAAAGTCTCTTACTGTTTAGGAGTAGGATAGTTCCTACAAAATTGTGTTTGATGCTTGCTTTTGATTATATGCAAAAATGAAGTGTAACAATGCTCTGTTAGTGTCCAGAACATTTACATTGTGGTTTTGTTCAAAACTGCAAAATTAGCATCAAATTTTGCAATGTAAAACTAAAAAACAGAAAAAACAAAAGGGAAAATAGTTTGAAAAACTAGTTCTGTGGCTTTATGCAATATTACGGCTTGTTTTCATTCCTGTAAAACCTTCCTGTGATGCAGCCTGGTCAAAGAGGTTATTGTAGCTTGAGCTTTTTTTTTCTTTTTTTTTTTTTTTTTTTTTTTTTTTTTATTTTTTTTTTTTTTCTTTTTTTTTTTTTTTTTTTTTTTTTTTTTTTTTAATAAAATAACTTTTTTTTTCCTCCATAAAAAGACCTTTTTATTTTTTTGCCAAAAAAAAAAAAGCGAAAGCTTATTTGTACAGATTCTAATTGATCAAACTTAAGTAAGTTTTCTTTTTGTTTGTTAGAAATTGTTAGATTTTCCTTCTGAGAAACTAGAGCCAAATGCTGCATTTTTAATTCAGCCAAAACTACATTAAAAACAGTAATGCCTTTTTCTTGAGATATAAGTGCTTTAGAACTGCAGGTTATGGCTATTTGGAAGGAAAAATAAGAAAGTGATGCTCTTTCACTAGTTGTAAAGAGTAAAGAAAGGCCATTTTGTACAAAACTTATAAGGAAATAGGATGCTAATGAAAATCTCTATTTTTTTAGGGAAACAGTTGAGATGTTTTCAGTTAAAAAATGTGGTAGATAGGAATTGCTCAGCTCAAAGGCAGCCTTTTAAGAAGGGGAAACAAAAATAATAGTCTTATGGTAGGCTARTGAATCATTAACTTAAATTCTTTCTTTCCCTTTTATACCTAGGAAGTCTGGGAGAAGAATTTAGCCACTGGTCCCTAGGAGCATATCCTGCTTTGTGATACCTTACGCTAAAGAAAATTCTCCATTTCAAAGCAAGAGGAAGATACTGTGAAAGTGAAGAACATCACATTCCACCTTGCGAAAGGTAAGGAAACGTTTTGCAGCTTATCCTTTAGTTAGGGATGCTGGGGGTGATGTCGTCTTATAGCAACTCATAACCATGATGTAGAGACAAGTGAGAATGTAGATAACAATTAACTAGTAAAAATTTAATTTTCATGTCATAACTTTTAAATAGAAAGAAAAAAGCTTTTTCATATTAAAGGAAGAAGAAAGTAATGCATGTGTTACTGTGTTTTAGACCTAYATTTGTATTATTTTACATGGAATAGCAAAGAAACAAAAACTACTGTGCACAACAGCAAATATTTTCTTTCAGTAATTGAAGATATTCTTGTCAAATTTTGCAAAGATTTATATACTCTCCAGCCTAATAGCCTTCTTCGCTTCGCCAGCACAGATGTATTGCCTGTTTGTAGAATGCTGCTGCTGGGAATTTGTGCTAAGTAATAGCCTATCATTTAGGCCTTATCAGAACACATATGTATTGTTTCCCTTACTGCGAGGATTTGATTGAGTGGTCGTTTGTCAATACTTCCTTGGACGCTTAAGTGCTAACGAGCGTTGGAAGAAGCTGGAATCAGCTAAAAGCTCCTGAATTGCAAATGCTTCCTCTGAAAGGCAAATGCAGCAGCAGAACTTTTTTTTTCGTTTCTTTTTTTTTTCTTTTCTCCACGAAAGAAATAATGCTAGAATTCTGAGTGAAGGGTGTGAATTGCCTTCTAGAGAAACCATTCAGGAATGTCATGCTGGAACAAGCATGTTCATCTGTGACTTCATCCAAAGCATCCTGTCCAATATAAAGATAAGGCAACACAGAGCTGTCACAAATTTGCTTTGGTTGTAGGTTTAGCTAAAGCACAAATGTTCTTTAGAGTGTTCTGTCATTCAGTATGTGATATCAAGGTGTATTAAATTTCTGCAAACTGGAATCTCTGTTCATATGCTATAGGAATGCTGTCTTTGCAAAAAGGAATTATGCTGCACTTTAAGAAAAGTATTCAGTAGCTTGAGGAATCTCTCCTGTCTAACCAATCTCATTCTGTAAATTAGAAAATTTGCAAAGAATCTTATATGAGTAATGACTGTTTTCTGTGTGACTGCTGTGTTATGTGGAAAGAGATTGACTAAAAGGTGGGTATCATTGACAACTCTGAAATGCTTATTTGAAATATACTTCTTGTTAAGACAAAAAGGATCTCCTTTTTTCTAAGTGCTTAGTTGTGAGATGTTACCTGTTAATATATTATGGGCAGGATGCTTGCTTATCTTTTTCAAACAGGAAGATGCCAGTTGTGCCACCACCAATGGAAAGTGCCCTGTGAATGCAGGACACTTCCTAACTGCTCTCTCCAGCTTTATATTTTCATCACATTAGTGTGTAAGGCTTACAGATTCTGAATCATCTTCTATTCCTTTAAATAGACTTCATTTATGCATGCAGCATGGTAGCTTTTCAAATAGCATGTTTTTTTTCCTTTGCCTAGCCTTAATAAATACCTTTGACTTAAAATACAAATATTCCAGGACTAAGCTATGAGAGTGGCAAGATACAATATCATCTCCAGATTGGCTAATATAAGTTTCATAAATAGAATATTCAAGACATATATTTTATATAGAATTTGCATAAAATTTTTGTTCCAAAAGAGTTAAAGCCATTTTTTTCCTACAGTGTACCCAGTGTTCTTTCATAACCCGCCTCCATATTTTGTTGTTAGAATATGCTGGTTTTTGCTGAAGAAAATGAGAAAAACATTAAGAAGGAATATTTTGTACGATGAGATTTTGCTTTATGCATATATTTCTCTTTATTGTTAGTTATCTGTGTATGTTACGGTTTTTTTTGAACAGCTGCTTTAAGTCCAATTCTTTTATTTAATACATATATTTTCAAATTTTCTGGATTTAAAGGCCTATAGCTTTAGGCTGATGTTTACTGATTGGTCCTGCCCTGCTCTCCAAAGGCTTGCATTTTCCATTGAGCACACTTTTTGTTGTCATTGCTCAAATAACTGAGAGAATAGAAAAGCCTTTGTTCTTTTCTGCTTTACTGAAGTTTCTGATTTCATTTGTATCATTCCAAGCAGCTTTTTTTTCCCTTTGTCCATTAATTTCTTTTTTCTTTCCTTTGCCTCTCTTGCTCTTTATCCAGTTCAGATTTCTTTCTTACAGTAGCTGACATCTCCAGATGCGTTTGCTGCTGTGGCGTTTTCCGCTCACCAGGTGCCTCTGGGCACCGTGGCAGGGGAGCTCCTGATGTTTGATGCCCTGCAGCTCAGCCGAGGGACTCAGTGSTAGCACACCATGGCAAGGAGCCATTAGGAAAAACAGCCACATTTATTGCAGCCACATGTGAGGGGCCTTCCTCATTTTGCTTTAGATCCAGCCTGTTTGTTTTCTCCGTAATGAAGGAGGAGCAACCAAAAAGATGACTTGAGAGCTTCTTGAGAACTATTTTCATGGCTAGTTAGGATATGGCATGTTAAATAACATACTGGGTATTAACAGACACTGTGTACTGTATTTCTGGCTTTAAATTTTCACTCTGCCTTCCCTGGGGCTTCCTCCCTCTCCACCTGAATGACTCTGTTATTTGAAATGCAGCTCTGGGTCTTATTGCTGCTTCTGAAAAGCTGCTTGTACAGTCTTCACTATTTTTATTTCATACTTCCCTGTAGTCCTTGATCCTGACCATCTGCACTCTTACCTAAATTGCAGTTGAAAGTAGCTCTAATTGACAAAAGGCAGAGCTGTCTTCCAGACATGGTCTTTCTTTAGCTACATCATCTTAATCATTAAGCAAAAAGGGGAGCTAAATTCTCCTGTTACAGCTGCATGGTGCTTTGCACTGTGAGGTCCAGGCAATTTTGTTGATATAATTCAGGGTAGAACGATATTGCTGTTTTGTAACTTACTCTTTTTTTTTCCACATTGCATATATTACCGTCTAAAAATACTGCCTAAAAATAAGACTTCTWCTTCAAAAGAGAATGGTTCTGGAGATGAAGCAAAGTATGAAAAAATATCCATCACATAGGTAGTCAAGTATCACTGTAAAAGCTCTCCAAGCTTTTAAGCCTTTATTTTAATCTGACTGTATGTTTTACAGAAGAATAAATGCTCTAATTCATGGCTATCTCACTAGATCTGGAAGGTATAATGTACCATTATGAGTAATACCCCTATGAAACATAGGCTGTAAAAGTATCTCTGTTATTGAGCCTGCTAATTTAGTTCTTTACTGCCTGTTGAAATTTAAAGCATGAAAGGCATGCAACTAAAGATGGCAATCTGATGAATATAATTTTCTGTAAAAATGTTCCCTGGCATTTCCACATCATTTAGGTAGTTAACACAGAGTTTTGGACTATCATATTGTTAAATCTTATTATATTCTTTAAAATGATGTTCATGTGTTTGTGTTCACTCTATTTGTTTATTGTATTTAAAAGGAACACTGCAAATATTGTTAAAAATAACTGGATTGCTCTTAGTTGTTTTTTTCATCATAGAAATATAGGCAATAAGATAGAAAGCTCATTCTACACAACATGACTCTTACTGCAGGTCTCTGATTTGTTGGAGATGAGACTGGCAGGTGCTGGTGCGTTTTGATATGAAACACAGCTACAGTTTTCGTGTATGAAATGTCTAATAGTGTAATGACTCTTCTACCCACACCACAATGCTACTTCTGCGTAGTTGCGAAGAAGCTAAAGCAT
Organism: Eudromia elegans; assembly: GCA_003342815.1. Lineage (NCBI taxonomy): Eukaryota > Metazoa > Chordata > Aves > Tinamiformes > Tinamidae > Eudromia > Eudromia elegans. The sequence goes on along the minus strand of PTEX01000238.1, from coordinate 1,033,762 downwards.
AAGACATCTCACTGCAAGAAAAACAGAGCTTTTTAAAAAAAAAAATCAGTAAAGCTTAAAGTTGTACTTCATTTCGTAAACTCAGAGGTTATATATAAATATGCTGTGCTGTACCTCTTGTTGCAGTAACATTTGAAAAAATCCATGGCTGCAGSTGAAAGGGATGCTAACCAAAATGTTCACTCTGAGGTACTGCGTATTGATGAWTCAGGTACTGTAAAACTGATATTTTGGTTGCAAGTTAAAGAGACAGAATCCATTTTCATTTTTTTACAGAAGAWCCTCTTCCTCATGATTTCCTTAGTGCGAGGAATCTGTGTATGTTGAATAATCTCTACTCTGGTATGGAAAAACTGCAGAGTTGACCAGACTAGTCCTGCAGTTCTTTCCTGCTGCAGACAGGCCTCACAATGTCTTTCTTAGAACYAAGTATTTTTATTACTAAGTAGTATTATTCTTATTGCTGAGCAATTTTAAACTTGATTTTAGTATGCTATGAACCAAAGCATCCTAGAAACTGGCTCCAGGAAGCCGTAGAGTATTCATTTTACGCTACCTCTTCAGTGAAGGACTGCTCGTTGCAGTATGAGCACTTGTCTAGGTGAATGTCCTAGTGCTTCATCTGCATGTATCCATTTGTTTAATAAACGTGAGAAACCCTTCCTTGATCCGAACTTCATCTCATCTGGTAACATTTTATGCTATAGCATAGCCATTGCCTCCTGAACAGTGCTACTGCTTTCATTCCCCTACAGGCTTACAGCAAAAGTTAATACCGAGGAATAAAAGGAAATTATCTTTAAAGATTCAAAAGATAATATTTTTTAGCCACAGACTTACAGAATTTCCTCTCTTACACTTCAAAAAGGACGCTCCCCTAAGGAAATCTGCAGTGATGTAAACGTGGAAAGGAGTTTTGAAAAACTAGATTATAAGAAAAGCAGTTTTGTGGGGTTCCAATTCAGGAAGTTTTAATAACACTTCAGCAAAGTGAAAAGGCTGAAGCATCTTACTGTTTTTCACTGGCCGTGTTCACCACTGCCCTGATGGAACCAGCACCTTCTAAAGAAGCTGGCCCAGTTAGAAAACTAGATAATAATCCTTTAAAAACTTGTCACAGACACGTGAAAGGCACTCATCGTGAGCTATAACTTCTAGTTCGTCTTAGGTATAGAGGAAAAATTATTTTGCTTTTGTAATGTCTGTACAAAATTGTAAATGTAAGGAGCCTGGGATTCTGTCATCTGAAAGAGAGTATGGATAGATAAAATTAATTCATCTGGATGAATGTCGAACATTGCTGTGGAAATCTTCAACTTGTTAAAATATCTTAAAGCGAAAAAACAAAATGCAGTCTGCAAATCAATCTCACCTGTATCGGGCACTAGCTGCAGAAGCTGAAGATAGCAGTGCTTTTGGTGGCTTAAAGAATGGGTATTTTGTATCAAAGTTGTTTATCACAGTAGCACAACAGCACAGAGACAGACTCATGGTCTTTTTTATGGCCGTTGGGCGCTGCTAATGGCAGCAGGGCTGCATAAACCATAGAAACAAGCATCTCCCTTGTGGAGAACAAGACATCCTTGTCTATATTATTAGCTGAGTTGGTTATGAAATGGGATTGGGCATTTTCAGGTGCCTGCTGTAAAGGTCAGTTTYTCTTTATGATTTTCAAAAGCTTGGAAGAACTGTGCAGTGCTCTTAAGGATTAAAACACTCCTGAAAGTCGCTCCAATAAATGCCGTCATATGAGCTGCAACTAACATGAACTGCCAGTCTTCTGCAGTTTTCATGACCTTGACTTCAGAAGTCCCAAAAGCCATGATGCAGTGATTTTAGTCTTCATTTAGGATTCAGGCGTAGCTAACCCAGTTTAAATCACTTCTGCCTTTTTTATATTCCTCCCCTTTATTTTTTCCCCCTTCTTTTCCTCCAGTCAGCTCACCAGTTTGCCTTCAAGTCCCAGAGTGGATGAGTCAGTGATTTCTATCTGTATCGACTTGGATACAATTTCCTTTTAGGGACCACAGTATCATGCTCAGCAGGCAACCATGCATTTGAGCGATTTTGACATGTCAGAACTGCTTATGTTTGGTATTGACTGCTGCATTCGTCTCTGCATATCAGCAAGGTCTAGTCTTTGTGGTCTTCAGGGATTTGCTTTAAATCACAACTCTTGGCCCCACAGATAACCAGTTCCGTAAATATTCACCCTATGTGCTGAAGAAGCTGCGAGTGTATAAAATGAGAAGGTTGAAAAAGCCACAGTACCTGATGAGGAGTTTTTCTCTGCTGTCACCACAGCAACAGTGGAGTGCGTGGGGCAGGCGATAAGACTGCTAGATACGGAGGGATGTGTTTGAAGCACCATAAATGCTAGGTTTGCTCCAGGATCTGGAGCTGCAGCTATGCATTGAGGTCAGGGTCCTTCAATGGGGAGAATGCTTTTCCTCCTCTTCATTTCTCTCTTCACCTATAAAGCCAGGAGAGAGTCTGAAAGTTAGTATGTTGTAGTGCTGCTCTATGCTTGCAAGTTTTTACATGCCACAGGATTGAAAATGCTTCTGTCTCTTTAAAATGGTGTGGTATTTTGTGCTGTGCCTGCTCCTGAACATGAAGTTATTTGAGYGACCAGAATAACTTCTTGTGTGCCGAGGTGTGAGGTGACCTCATTATTCTCAAATCTCTCTCTGTTTTGCAGCCYTTTCTACTCCTTTCTACTCCTTCAGCTGCTCTGGTGTTTATATTTCTGCTGGGGCTGTGTAACAGAATTTTTTGAAATGTCACAGTCATGGCAACCTCAGTTGGTTAACTGAGGCAACCTGGCAGAAATTTAGCYGCTCATGGATAAGACAATAACAGTAAAATTGCAGCAGGTTTGTGRCTAAATGAGAAAACCTGGCATCTGTCCCACTTTGTTTTGGTAAGACATCCGGTTAAGGTAGCTTAGTTGTGAATCACTAGGATGCCGGTTAACAGGAGAGATGCTTCTTTCCAACAGAGTTCTGGTAGAGGCCTTCAAAGCTGCTTGTCTTTGCATGCACTACATCAATGCTTCAGAGAGGTGGTGTACTGTAAACCCTGACAAACCGAGCCCTCTGCTCACCCTCAGAGCAGCTCGGCACGGGGAGACGGTGCTTCACGAACCGTGCTCGCTCCTGGGGAGAGCTGCACGTCCCCTCAGAGTCGCTGGTCCTCTCAGCCCTTTGCATTTCTGCATCGCCGTTGGTACCACTTACCTGGGGTACTTGTCTGCGAGCGAGGAAGCTGAAAAACGTTTCTTCCAGTTCCTTGATGGGCACCAGGCAGCCRTGCTGGTTGTTACCAAATGGAGTTTGTTTGAGAAAGCAGAATAGAGGTGGATGACTGCAAATTCCATAGCAAATCCCACACTATATCAGATTTATTTTCAATTTCTTGATGTGAGCATCCATTTTCAAAGGGCAAAGAAGAGATGAGAGTCCAGCTGTGTTGCTTGAGCTCCCATTATTGCCTCAGTGTAGTTCCCAAAGGAAATGGTCTGTCTAAATAATACATCCCGTTTTCTGCATCATTAGTTATCATTCTGAAACTTCCTGGCTTCTTCTAGAGTCATTTTTGCCTGGTTTGTGTTTCACTGTCCTTTACTTGGTTTCTCTTACTAGCTTTGATATTTTCCACTAACTTTATGTAGCTTAGAGAACTTGACTGCATTGGTAATCTGGATTTATTTAACTATCAGGTAAGTCTGATAACTGAACATTTTTCCTTGTGTAGAAGTCTGGCTTCCATTCTGAATATAAGATTGCACCAATAACCTGCAATGTATCAGACTTAAGGTAATGTATAATAAAAGAAAAAAGTACATTTTGTTACAGTAAAACAAGAAAAACCTTGATATCTAAAAATATGCATGAAAAGGTCTTAGCTGTTTTGATTGCCCATCATATCCAAAATAAGTGAAGATGAAATATGGAGCCAGCCAAACTGGTGAGAAGGACAGCAAATTCCAGTTTGTCATCAATTAAAATATTTCTGACCATATATTTGTGAATTTTCCTTATTGCTGCTTTTTCTAGCACAAGTTTCAAGTGTGATCTCTTCCTGCATTACGGATTTTAGAAAAGCTGCTTCAGGATTTTCCAACTGCCTTCAGTTCAGCAAAATGATGGGTTTAAGTTGATTGTCATGAGTAAATCCTATTGAAAACCTGTGAAGAAGTTCTGAAGGTGCTYGCCTCATTCCTTGAGGTTTCCTGAACATCATACTTGGATTGTTTTTTCCTAGAGATGCCTCTATGATTCTGGACGAATGAAAATCTGCTTCCCMACTTAGCCTGAAAAAATTCTTGGTCTATGCTCCTTTTTTTTCTGTATTAACCTCAGTTCTATGGAGCACATGTGGAGACAGAGGAAATCTGGAGAAAAAGGGGCTTCACAGAGTCCCTCTGAAGAGGTTAAGCCSGCTTATAAGGTGATGGAATGGAGAAAATGGGCATGGAGCGAGTTGCCTCTGCCTGGGATATGTGAAAACCCACCCTTTTTCGGGGAATCTTTCAAGAAAGCCCAAGGAAATGCGGTAGTAGACCTGGATAATCCAGACTACAGATAGCATGTTTGTCTCCTTTTCAGATGTTGTGCATGTGACTTCCGTGTCCAGCAATAGAAGTTAATTATTCTGTGCAGAATGAAACGTAAGCMTTGTACATGTCTACTTCTTAATGTGCTTCAAGCATTAAAACCTACTTCCGTGTAAATTGATGGAGAAAAATGCTGTCTTTTCTCTTAAAGCTTGAACTGTACAGAGAGTTTACTCAATTTGCCTTTTAATCCTCCTCCATTTAATGTTTTGATATGTAAGCAAAACTTACCTTTCAGCTTTCACCCGTGCTTAAATACCTAGCCAGAGAAMGGTTGTGGCTTTGGTGACAAGCAGATGCTTGGGGTGGAGGGGTTAGTAGTTTCTAACCCTTTGTCACAGAAGACTCGTCCACCACTGGTCTTCCTATCTGTTGTCTGGGTGATTTTTGTACCTCAGTTGCTGTTCCAAAACATTGTTTGATAACCTTGTGGGATGATGAACACTGTGCTAACTGTCCCTGACTTGGAGATTGTTTCAGCTGTCCCGGGTCCTGGTTGTTCAGACAGCAATACCAGATCATTGGCTACAATGGAAAAACAAACTAGTGCAAAATTTGAATATGACCAGGTGCTTCTAAGAGCTCTGACATTAGCTCTGGACATTTGCTCTTTCCAGTATTGCAGTGTTCATTTGTCGTTTTCCAAGTTGAATCTCCATTGCAGAGAATTTTTTCTTCTTTCTTTCCTTTTTTATTTTTTTCTTTTGACTCTTTTTAATTAAAAATGAAATTAGGTGAAAGTCATTCTTTCAGCGTCTGAGAAAGTTTCATTAATGAAATAAAATTTGTCCCTAAAGGTAGAAGTCCCTAAAGTCAATATTAAACATAATTAATATAAGTCTGTGGAGAAATTTAGTGCAAGATACTTCAGAAGGTAGGGGTATAGTAGAATTATTACTCTGACTTTTTTTTGTCCTCATCTCTTATATTCACTTTCATCCCATTTATCTGCCTATGTTTTGGGGGAGTGATTGTCAGTGTGTCAGTATTTTCAGAACTTAGCAATTAGAGGCTACTGAGYAGCCTAAATTTCTTAATTGTTTCTGCAGATATATAATATGTGTTTAATTGACTTTGCAGAGAGAGATTCAAGAAATCATCTTACTGAATGCAGTTTGTACAATAGATTAATTAAAATTCTGCTCTGCTAAAGGCTTTATCTTAGTTCAAAAGTATCCACTATTGGTATGCAAATGCTAAGAGCCTCTGATTAAACTGTCAGATGAATTTGTTTTGCTTTCACCTTAAGAAGATAGTCTTGGTGATAGACCCTGGGTTTTGAGCAGAGCACCTATTGGTTCAAACACCTTCTGGGTGTAAAGGTCATTCTAGCCTTTTTTGTTGTTGATTATTTTTCTTTGGGTAAAACCTGTAAACTATATAATATTAAACATAATGAAAGACTTGAAAAGAGAGCATTAAAAAGGAATATTCTGTGTGGGATTTTGCTACACTGGAAGCTCTTTGAATCCTGGGAGACATGAAAATCAGACTACTTATTTATATGCCAGGTCTGGGAGCCTAGCTGTAGAATGCATTATTTTTTTCTTAAGTCATGTTTGCAGAGACCTATTCATGGAAGACTGAATCCTCTGCGACAGGAGCTACTGAAGCCCCGGGGAGTGTGATCCAGAGCACAGAGAAGTACTTTGGTTCAGATTGAGATGTTTTTTAAAATTGCATAATGAAGTCTTTGTTAGGTTCTGTTTTCAAAACTTCATTGCTTTCTTAAAAGAAGCAACAGTAATGCAATTCCTTCTACGCAGTTAATGCAGACTGCTCAACTACTGTCTCGGGTGCATAGCACTGTAGGCTGCCTCTGAAAATGTGAGCACAATTTTTCTTGGAAAATAGAAGCCCTCAGATTTCAAGACTTCGTTATTGACATTTAATTCCTCTTGTAAAGATGAAAGCATAGATGATAATGAATGACTTTTTTTTTCTGGCTTTTTAAAAAACTGCTGGCGCTGGTTCATAGCACCTSTGAACAGTTGCATTCCACCTGTGCCTTACTGCCGACTGTTTGAAAAGGGAAGCTGTTTTAATCTCCTTGCTGGGGAAGACTGAGCAAAAAGTAGCTGTATAAATTGATGTAGTGAATGGATGCCACATGAAAGATCCGTTGGAAAGCCTGACTGATCAATCTGCAATCACCTCAACTTCTACTAGTTAAAGCCTCCATTAGCACTTTTTCCTTGGAAACTACTGTTTCTGGAGGACTTTAGAGTAGGAAGTGTTCAATGAAATCAGTGTGTTGAAAAACATACTCTGCTTGATTTGTAAGGCTGTTCTTGCGAGCTTGTTTTCTCATTACAGTGTGTCCTTCAGAGTTCTCTTAAAATCAACAAAAAGTACCAAGCAAACTCTTCTCTTTGGTGATTTTCATGGCTTTTGTTTCTTCCTCAGAGAAGATCAAGTCTGGAGTTTCTCTGACTTCGTCTGAAATTGTAGGCATGATCAATTTGTTTAAGAAACCTTGTAAGTACTTGGCTGATTCTGTAGCGTATGGAGCACATGATGTCCTGTCACTTGAAAGCTCGTTGTTAATTTTTTGTGGCTTTTTCTGGAGTACTTGGGGCGGGGAGCTGGCTGAGGGGGAATGTGCTGCGCTTTCTGTTTTCAAGCAGGAGCTGCTGCTCATTTTGTGTGTGCTGCTTTCGTCCATTTTTATGGGAGCTGTAAAAAACAACATGCGTGTGACATGGAGTCAAAGGCAAGCAAAGAGGTTGTTCAGTGGTTTTGCAGGTAATTCCCTGTAGCATCGCTGGGAGATATCTGCATGACAGTGGGAAAATTGACTTCCCCTAGTTCATGATTCTCTTCAAATACAAAGCTTTTCCTTACCTTTTGTGATGGTCCTTTTAACATACAAGAGTTTAGAATTTATAGATTTGAATTTGGAAGTAAATATTAAAGTATGTGTTCATGAAGGATCATCCTGATTGTTTTTCAACACTACCAAAAAGTTTGSTATTTTTAAAGCTTTCTATTGTAGTTATAATGTCAATGAATTTTTCTGTATCAGTTGTTCAAATATTATCATCTTTCAGTTGCACTGATAGTAATTTACATTTATTTCTTGTATTGGATTTACAGAGATTATTTGACAAACTTGGTATTAATTTGAGTTAAATGATGCAAATGGACTCAAGCAGTGTTAAATTTGTACTGTGTGTAAGTACCAAGCATGCGATGAAGCAGCGATGCTGCGTTACTGTAGTGTCCTGTTCGCCTTGGTGGTGCTTTGGGTGGTGAGGGAGGAGSGGGGGTTACCAAGTTGTTTGTACTGTGCAGGATTTGCTTTCAACGTAAGCCAATGGATATTATCTTAACACGAGAAAAGCTTTTCAATTTCCTGATCATAGGCCTGTTTGAATTCAKAAATAAATAGTATCTCTGTTTCCATTAGAGTGTATGATGTTCCACACGAGGCTGTGGTATTGGAAAAAGTATCAGGAGGGGAAAAGTCTCTTGTTTGATTCCCTGAGTGCTGTTTGCGAAAAGACAGCAAAGCCCAGGGTAAATGGTGGCTGGGTCAGGCTTTCTGCCAGGGAGATAGAGATGAGCGAATGCAATCAATTCCTTACTTTTTAGCAAGTTATTTAATCAGCTCTAATTAGAGATTTAAGGGATGGAAGAAATAAGAAGACTTACTTAGCAYTATTGAGGAATTCATGTGGGAAGGAGGGACAGAAGTGTTTGAAATACYTGGCTAGCTCTCTGTTATCATCTGTTAATCATTCACACATTTCTTTCATTTGTATTTTGTTGAGAGCCGCGGAGTAGGCTTGAAAATATAAAGARGCTCTTAACTTCCTTTGGGAGAGAGTAGGAGTACAGCGTGTCCATTCAGTATGAAGGAAAGAATTTACTTGTGTGAAGTCTTGAGACTTTTCTAGTTTTCTTTTTTGTGGGCAACTTCACCAATGGAATGGTAGGAAGGAAACTGCTTTTCTCTTATGTGGCTTTCACACTTGTGTTWACTGTTATTAGTTATATAATAAGCAAGCTACACATTCCAGAGCTGGATTTTCCCAGAATCTAGTGCCTAGTTCTAGAAAAACACTTGCTGAATCTTACCATCAGATAAATAGAACATCACTGTCTTATCCTTATTCTGTTTTTTGTGGCTGATCAAGATTTTCAAGACCTGCTGTAAGGACTTGAAAATCTCTGCCAACTGTGGAGGGGAATTCTTGCTCGTTGTCACGTCAGGTCTCTGATAGTCCCAGTTGCCATTTCGGGAAGCCTGTGTCCACAGCCACCTTCTACTTTACTAGAGAAAGAGACGACTGAAGTTGATGCATTTCCTGTGGGCATCAGAGTTCTGTGGATGAGATTAAGTAGAGTGGTAGCGGGAAAGCTGCAGCCTGGCAGYCTCTTCTAGCTGAGCAGAGCAGTGATAATGTAGCGTGCATTGCTTGTCTTGTTTGCAGGACCATGCATCTGTGCTAGGACTTTGTTTTACCTCCATTTGCTGTCCCTTTTCTTTTCTAGGAAGTTTTACTCTTCTATGATAGGCTTTGGAACTTCCTTAGAGAAAGCAACTTTTTCTCTCAACATGGTAKAAATGATTTTGGAAATATTATGATGTTAAAATATTGTTTCTACTGTTTTACTCTGGATATTTGTTCATTTCTAATTATTTAAGAGTGCAGTTAAAGAGGTGTTTGTAAGAATTAGCAGAATTCCTAAATGTGATGACATAAACACAGACGCATCCACAAGTACTGCAGATAGTATAAAAAGATTGCATGCTAAGAACACGAAGTTTTAGTAGTTCCTAGGGGGAGACAGCCACCAATTGGCTAGCTTAGTACTTTGAAGGGAAGGCATTCATTATGTAGGCTTGGCAAGATTGCTTGTTAGGGCCCTTCTCTTGCAGTGCCAGATCTGACTGCCTGTCCCCATAGGTCGGGACTGAGTTTCAAATCATTCCTCTGCAGCTCARTCAGACTCACAGCTTTTGGAAGTGGGACGCTCAGTGAGGTGGTGTTCCTGTCTGAGCACCCATGTGATGCCTGTATTAAATTTTCCCTATTATAAAACAACTTATGCTTTCTAAGCTGCAATTACTCAGAGCCTTTTGCTTTAATGTACACATGAAATTATTCTTGTAGTAAAATGCTTCCTGAAATGATTGGAGATCTCTGCCTAGTGCAGTTGGGAGACTTCTTTTCTCTGCTTCGCTGGTTTCCTGTTAAATAACGAGATTAAAACCTTGTCTCCTTACTACAAGGATGCAATCTCTCCATGTTTTTCTTTTCCCATGGCAGACAACATTTAATTCTTACCCTGGAATGTTGTTTTACTAAATGATGKGTTCTCTTCACACAAACTACAGAGCAGAGCGCTGCCCATTTCTCAGTATCGCCCAAGGCAGGAGTGACCCCTGTTCTGGGAGCACATTTTTCCCCATTGACTACGCAGATAATGACAGGATGACTCTACAGAGGGTGCTTGGGAGATCCCGGAGAACAGGTACAAGCAGCTGTAGCCTGTACGATGGCATGGTGCGGGAGGCCAGGGCAGACAGGCCAGCAAGGTCAGGTTCTTAAAACTTACTAGCTCTGGCAAAGAGCCCATTTCAGCAGAACTGAGTGGGTTGTGCAAGGCTGCTCGGGAGGCTGGGCCTTGATCTTCTGCACCCTGAGGGAGTTACTGCTGCCTTGCTCTTGCTTTGGATCTTGAAGCAGAGATTATAATATTTTCAGTTTAAAAAAAAAAAAAAGCCCCCTTCTACTGACACTCCTTTTGCTTGAGGCCAGATAGCGCTGGTGACTTCTGCATAACTTACCCACAACTGGTGTCGCTGGAGCTGCTGCTTGGGATTCCTGTCATGCTGGAGGGAACTTTGTGTTCCCACCAAGGTTTCCAAGTGCGGTGCTGAGAGCTCCTTTAACCAAGAAGTCTGAGGACTTTTCCACAGGTAGTTTTTTCAGTATAGTGGTTGGAATCACTAACTATTTAAGTAGACAACATTTGATGCTTCAAGGTTGCAGTTTAGATTGTCTGCTTGTAATTATTGTTCTCTGAGATCTAAGGTCTCACAAGTGTTTTCACTTTTTCCTCTCCCTCAACCTTGATTTAAACTTCACATCCTTTGGTTGAGAGGCTTTCTTTTATGCGGCGCCCGTGGTGCCTGTACAAGGAGGTGCTGCTCTGAGTACCGCCAAGCTAGAACATTTCCCAGCTACCAATGCTTGTGCGCAGGCACCAGCTGCATGGACGTGCACGTAGCCAAGACACCACCTCCACGAGGAAGAGCCACAGGGAGATGACCTGCTTCATCTTCCATCCGCTGACCCTGTCCACCTCATCCTGAATGTTTTATTTAGGTAAAACTAAGGAACACATTGTCCTGTCTTTTTTTTTGGTTGTTGTTAAATCAGTGGGATTTCAGTGTTCTCCTTGGTCATCTTATTTCCATTCTGTTTGATTAAGCAGTTATCCAGGTTTTACCTTAGCATCCACTTGTGCTTTCAGCTGTAATGTGGGCGATGCCCTTAAAGGATTCTGCTTACCACAGCCAAAACCACATCTTTGAACTGCATGTCTGGCTGTGGTTACAGAACTGCCACTTCTTCTTTTTTTTCTTCCGTTCAAGGTTGAAGCAAGTGGCAGTTGTCTTCCTATTAATGAAACTGAGTTTCAGGTCACGTATCGCAAATACATAATGCCAAGTAGCTGTTTGTATACTTTGCAGTTTCTATCCAGATTTGCCAGTGAGCTGCAGTGTGCCATATATGATAAACTTCCCTTTCAGAAATGTTGAGCAGCTTTGCTCGTGTTAGTTTTGTATTTCTTGGAATGTTGTAATCACAGTGAATTCTGAGGCTGTACAGCACATTATTTGTAGATGGTTGATTTTCAGTTTACAAATTGAAATATTTAAACTCAAAATTAGTTTGTGCAAGTCAACCTGAGAACAGATACATGTAAGAACAGATAAAGCAGTTTGAATAGCCTTTACTGAGAGTAATGCACACACATTGTGAAGATTCATGTGCTGGCATATAAAGTCATGTCTCTACTTTTGGGACTAAACTGCTGATAAATCAAACAAAACTGAAAACTAGGAGAAATCGAGACTTATCTCACCATTTAAAAGTACATTTGCATTGCTGTTTCTTGTTTTATTCTGATATAGTACAGTGATACACTTTGCAGTTGAACACCAAATAATATGCAGTAAAAGTAGAGGAGAATGATTGCTCTCTGCACTTAAAAAATCTTGCTATAAATGTTACTTCTCCCATTCTTTTTGTCATGATTAAAATGACTACCCATAGTAGTCATTTAGTAGTAGTAGTACCCAAAATTACCACTACTGTTCAGACTTGACAAATCTTTCAGAGTGACAGGGCAAGGAAGATTTCAGCGCCCAAGAAATGCACACTGGATTTGCTCTGGGATGTTCAGCAATATCTCAGCCTCAAAATGCATAGAGTCCTTATGGTTGGAAAAGACCTTCAAGACCATCCTGTCCAGCTGTAGACACATCACCATGTCCCCAAGTGCCTCATCTACGTGTKTCTTGAACACTGTCAGGGATGGTGACTCCACAGCTTCCCTGGGCAGCCTTTTCCAAACTTCACTGCTCTTTCCGCATAGAAAATTTTCCTCATATCTAACCTGGGAGAGGTGTGTATTTCTTGAAACTAGTTGGTTGCATAATGCAAGTGGACTGTTTTTATACCTTTTTCTTTTGGCTGCCTTTTACTTTTTGTTCTGTTACAAAGTTCTCATACAAGTTCTTTAGAATTTGTATCCTTAGGTGCTTTCTTGAAGTGGAAAAACATTGTATTGGATATTAAGCATTTATAATCTGGATAAATTAGGAATAGATATGAGACGAGGAAAAAAGGACAGAAGTAGATGAGCACTCCTCTTTTTCCCTGCCACCACCCCTCTCTCTCATTCACTGTAATGTCTTTTGCAGTTATTGCTCCTGAGCTTTGAGTTGTGTAACTCAAAGCTGAGCAGAATGTCAGGCAAGTGGAGCAAAGGTGTCAGGTGAATGTTTTATGAATGGGCCAGGAAGGCCATGGTGTCAGTAAAACAATTAGGGAAAGAAGATGAGCACAGTTTATTCTGCATGGCCTTCCCCTGAATCTCAGTTTGAATTTCCCTTAACTGTCCATACTTGGGCAGGCAGAGTGAGAATTTTAGCACCAAACTGCTTGGGAGAAAAAAAAAATGCTAAAGCWAATACTTCAGCTCTTTGGAATCAATTGTTCAGACCTGAAGTAAGTCTCAGTTTGATCCATTCTGCATAGTCAGCTGTGCCAGGACCAGAAGCAGAGTTACTGCTGCTTGCTTTTTTCTCTGTACTTGACCAGGTAGAGAATATCTGGTCTGCCAAAAGGCGCCCTGTAGGTGCTGGTTTTAGTAATGATGTTGTAAGGAGGGGCGTTGCACTTGCCTGGTCCCCTGGGCTTCTCTGGCTGCCTTAGCTCTGCTGGCTCAGAGTTGCCACAGCCTCATCAGCAGTGTTGGCCTGGGGAGTTCTTGGGCCCAAATCCATCCGAACCTGCATCCAAGTTGTGTGTTGGAATATCAATGTCTTGTCTTGGAATCTACAATGAATTCAAAAAATGAAATAAAAATGTTCAAGGTTTCTTAAGCTGTTAGATCTTATTGGATTTTTCTGAGATTACCTGTCAAGAAGTATTTCAAATGATGTCCGACTTCTTTGTTTTAATTCTGGAAAAAAAGGAAAACTGTAACCGCTATAATTCTTCAATTGCCTCCGAACAGCTAGAGCAGCACTAAAAATGTACATATTAGATATTACTTTTGATCTGTGCTGTGACCTTTTCTTCCTTAACAAATAACAATGGGAAAATACTATTTTTTATTCTGTGTATTTCATTTTCTTGATGACAAGATGAGGAATTGAGTCAATTTTAAGCTCCTTTCCTAAAGCAGATTTAATGTTTAAGAAAGTTGCCAGAAGTTTAACCCTAAAATCTGTAGTTCTTTTGCTGTAACACAAARCTTATGTACTTCCTGTGTCAGTCCTAGGCTGAGAATAGGGGCAACCCCAGGTAAAGTCTCTCTGATTTGCAGTAAGGATCTACCCAGCTCTGCAGTATTCAGGTATTGCAAGGCTGTGTATGGAGGGTGATAGATCTTGTCCCTGAGTGTCCCTGGACTGCTCCAGTGCAGGCTGTGCCCGGTGTCCTCCTGTTGTGGCTCTGCAGAGCTCAGGCAGGAGAGCTGAATCCCTCCTTGCACGAGTGATTCCTTTTGGCCGCCTTGTCCAGCAGAATTCTGAGGATGAAGTTTGGAGTTTTCACCTTCCCATTTCCCACTTCTCCTGGCTGTCATATTGAACCATACAAATGTTTGTTCAGGCCTTCGCTTTTATTAGCGAAGTTGGCCAGAGGCTTTCTGAGTGTCAAGTTCATGCAGTTCTTTTCTTAAGAAATAGTTGATCTGCTTTTACCCAACAAACCCCAACACTGTGATGTAGTTTGGAGCCTGTCACAATTAGTTCTTCCTGACATTAAACAATTTGAGTTCAGATTTGACTTGGCTTCTGTGCCATTCAAATATATTTTTTTTTTTTTTTTTTGACTCATTGCAAAATTTGCAGATTACTGTAGGATTTCAGCTCCCTCATTTTGGAGAAGAGAGATTGATTTATCACCTGCTGTTTGGATTTACCTTTTTAAAATTGAATGGGGAGATTATAAAAATGTTTCCTTTGATATAGTTGCTGATTTGCTTGGGCGAAGACCCCTTTTCTTCCTTACTTTCTGCTTCACAGGATGCAAGGTGTGATTTTACTTGTAGTCCATTAAGTTGTTCTAAAAAGCTATAACTGAACATCAGCTGTTTCTTAAGACTGGAACTAAGTAGGTTTACAAAACAAAAATTTTACTGAATTCACTTCACTTGACCTATTTAAAATATTTTGTCAATTCATGTGCATTGCAAGGATAGAATTGTTATATAGATTACTGTGGCAGAAGTACACTTCCCTGGAACTATGTAGAAAATTAAAAAAAAAAAAAAGAAAATCACTTGAGGCCTTTCTTGGACACTTGTCAGTCACAGTGAATAAATAACATTTCTATCTGCTGTTTTTCTTCATTAATTAGTTCTTGTTTTGTTTAGTGATGCTGCTTTGAAAGTGCTCCATAAATTGCTATTCCTGGAGCTTCCAACTGCTTTACCTCACAAACTTTACAGATTTCAATTTGGGTTAGGTAATGAAAGCAGAAAACACTATTTCTGAATTTTCACTATTAAAAGAAACTTTAATAAGATTCCTTTTAACTTTAATAAGATTCCTTTTATCTATCATTCAAAAAAGAAGGTTCTGTGTCAAAAGTGCCTCAGCAATGTATTAGTTTGTTCTTCAATGCATCTCCTTATATTAGAAGGAAAATAATCCCAATCCCAGTGTAAAATATATGTGGAGTTCCTGGCTACTTTTGTCCATGATTTATTAGCTAAATCTTTGCTCGGACAGTTGGCTCTTCACTTCCCTGCACCTCCTAGTAACCCCTCTCTGCCTCTGTTCCAGAAGCCCTGTCCATGGGATGTCATTTGCCCTTCTCCATAGCTGAACTCCGATGCTGCCTTACGATTTTCCTCTGAGCAGCTAGTGTGGCCAGTTCTTCTTTCCCTTTCCTAACTGATCAATGTGAACCCAAGAGTGTTCCCTAGGGAACCCACAGTGTTCCCTAGATGTATCAGTTCATAGTGGTCCYGTATTTTCACTCATTCCTGGTATCCCAGTCTTCAAGTCACCCAGTTTTTCTGGCATGCCATTCTTATCCTCCTTTATATTTGGGATACCTCTCAGCTTTGTTTTATTGCTGTAGCGTATTGCTACCATTTGTGCCTCTTTCATTGAAGGCTTTGGTCTGGGAATTCACRGTCTGTCCATCAGAATTGTTTGCTATGGTAAGCCAATATTTTTTTGTGAAGAAAAACTTCTTTCACCAGATAAAAAATGGGACTTGATAYGATAGAAAAATTTTTGCTAGTGTCAAATAGAAGTTGTTCTGGAAGCCCGCACTGCAAATAGAAGGGCTTCATGTAACATAACCCCCCGCAAAAATGACCGTAGTAGTAATCTGAGTGTAGAATCCTCACTTATCAGCAGTTTGTACTGAACTCAAAGAGGTATAAATGACTGTCAGGAGCCAGGGCAGGCAGCAGGAGGTGTTTGGCCAGTTGCAATAATATTCTGGATTTTGGACTGCTCTGCAGTGGGGCCTTGGGCAAGTCCCTTTAGTTATATTTCCATCTGCAGTTTAGCAGGTCACTTACAGTTTTAACTGCTCTCAAGCAGGAACAGCCTTTCATGTGAAGTGAATATGCTGAGGGAATAGAGCACTCTGCAGCGTTTTTTTGCACTGAGAGGGGAATAACTCAACATCTCTATAGCACTTTGACCTCAAGTGTTTAATTCAGATAAAACCCAGTGTATCGACAGAGTCTGGCATGATTAATTCTAGTTGATAAGTCTTGCCCTAATAAAATAAATCTCTCTCCCTTCTGTTACATAACAGACAAATATTTTATTGGTGAATTCAAAGCTATTGCAGTGTCTTCCATTCTAAACATCTTGCCTGGACCTCTGAGAGCCCAGAGCTGTTATAAGCAGCTTTTGTCATAGTCTATGTTCTGCAGTGCTGGCGCCACACCCCAGCACTTCACTAATGGCTGTTGCATTTACTTAGCCCTTTGGCAAAGGTCCTTACATGTATAAACTCTACAAACTGCTGTCACTGTGCTCCAAACACGTATCCCCAGTTGTTTGAATTTCCCCAACTATGTCCTGTGCCCCAGAGCTGGAAAACAATGAAGGTCCCTGCCTGCRGTGAGAAGGTTTGCTGCCAAAGTTTGCCCTGACTTCTTCACAATCTTTGCTCTGCCAGGGGTCCCCAATGTCCCCAACCTCTCTCTGTGTGCCCCAAACTGAGCAGCCTTTCCTAGCTGTGTCCTAACTGTGTCCCTTAGAACTTTTATGGTCAGGGAAGAGCAGTGGCTTCCCAGGCCTGAAGGTGTTGGTGTGATGGGCGAGGGAGGTAGGATGCTACTATCTAAAAGAAGTGGAGGAGCATGAGACTTGCTGACTCCTAGGACTGCTTACTGTGATTCCTAGTAAAAATAGTGGGTATAGAAATACAAAGACTGTCTGGGAAGGTTGTCATTTAAAGAGTTAATTTATAGCTCAAAGAAGGTGGGAAGTATTAGTCTTTCCATGAGAACAAGACTTTCGAAAATGAGAGTGAAGTAGTGGAATAGAGCAGTGTTTGTTTTAGTTCTGTTTAATGACGGTAGGGACTTCCACCGCTGCTCTTTACTCCTCCATTGATTATCCTCCTTATTATCACTAAAGATAACTGTGGCAATCATCATGAAGTTACATTGAAGTTACCTTGAGATTACCTTGAGTTACCTTGATAAGAACTAAATGGCTTTTTTTCTGTTACTTCCTTGCTCTATAAACAGAAGTGTTGAACAACAACTTGATTTGTATGATGAAGACTTTTATGTGGTGTTTGGACTTTAACAGGATTTATTATGCTGATTCATGGATTTTTTTTCTAACAGCTGTCTCAGCTACATATGGCTTGTTTGGAAGCCATGGTCTCTGTGAGGAAGAAAAATCATAAAATGTTTGTGTAAATGTTCTTGACTCCCAAAGTGGCAAGAGAAAAGTGATATTTCTGGAAAGTAAGATTGCTTCTTACTTTGTTATGGGTACTGCAGGTAGCCTTACTAGTTTGTGTCAGGAAATCCAGGAATGCCTCATCTGCCCCATGGCGGAGAGCTTGCAGGAGATAGTGGCTCTTATAAGATCACTTGATACTCCTGGAAAACCAGACAGACTTAGGCCTTCTTTTCCTTATATTGCCTAGGTGTTTCACGAGACTTCTGTGACTACATCAGTTTTGTGGCATCAGTTTGTTCTCTTTGACAGCTCCCAGTCTTGTTTTCATTTAATGTTTCTGTGATTATACGATCTCATCTCATCCCTGTCAACGTGGAAGTGTTGCCGGCTTTCTACTTCAAGAGTGGTTAGAGGCGTCTAGAGCTAAATGGGCCCAACTGGGACTTGAACTTGTTGCTAAGAAGTCACATTACTCAGTCAGAATGAGAGTCTCTTCAGGGTCAGTCTTTATTCCCTTTGTACTAGCTTAAATGTTCCCTCTGACTCTTTGGTATTTGCACTTGCCTTTTATATAGAGACTGGTTCCACCTCTCTTAGGCCCAGCTTCCCTTTAGTGATATGTGGAAGAGAGTGCAGTGAACTGAACGAAGTTCATRGGAGAAGAAATGGGCCAGAGATCAGCATTCTGTGCTGATCAAAACTGTGAGTTTTGATGAACCACAAGAGATACAGGTTCTCCAGCCTATTTGTAAACATGGGAACATGGTTTAACAGAGCAGGCTCTGCCCTCACCCTTATTTGTTTCCAAACCACTTACCCTTATTCATTTTCCTTTCCTGGAGGGATATAGATGTGTTTCTAGGGAACCCTGCTGCTGAGCACATCTGCATCTCTTAGTAATGAGTAGTGCTGGGGACACACAGGAGTGAATGTGGGAAGACGTAGTGGGAGCAGGAAAGCTGGGTGCAAGTGGTGACCCAGCTGTGCATGTGGAAGCTTTGGGGAAGCTCTGTGTTCTCTGAGGGCAAAGTGTATGTGTGTTTGAGAGATCATTGATGCTGACAATAAATACCTGAGCAGTCTTTCCCTGCTGTAAARATGTGGTTAGAGATGTCACTCCTTGCAATGTGTCTGCTGTTTGGGATCCATTTCTCATTTTTCTTTCAGCCATTTAGATCTCTTGCCTCTAAGAACTGCAGTTAAGTCTTTCTTTAAGTAGCATTGGGCTTATTGTGGGCTCTGTGCCATTTTTGAAGGGCATCACAGAATAGAAATCGCAGTGGATTTGGTGATGGCTAAGTAGTTTAACTACAAGCTGCCTGACGATGACTTGTCAGCTGGAGCGGCTGCTGCAGCTTTGCAGCTGAAGTCCAAAGGCTGCATCTGCTGCACGGGCAGCAAAGCCCATTGCAGCTGCCTTCATCTTCAGTGGGGACGRGAGGGCTGAAGGAAGCAGTGCAAGAGAACTGCTCTTCCCCTCGGTCTCCTCTCCATCTCTAAGAGTGGAGTGACCATGTGCTGCCTTTGTGATGCCAGTGCGCTCCARATAGCTCTGCATTAGACCTCTCACATCTTTATGCAACTGACAAATTATATGACAGGTTAAAGATTATTCTAATCTTCTCCGCCGCTCTTCTGGCCTAAGATGAGAAAGGAGCATTWGCCATATGTGCAGTGTTATTCTTGCTAGCGTAGCCAACTTCGTTTATCTGTTGCCTTCACACCTCAAGGTTTTCTGTGATTCAAAGCTGATTTACGGTTTTGCTGTTAACTGTTTACAGTGGTTTGAGTGAGAGAGGTTTGTAAACCAGATGGAGAAAAAGGTTTAATTGCTTTTTTTCCACGTTCTCCCCAGGCTATATTTGTAGGATTCCAGCTCAAGAGAGAGCTGGAGCTCAAGGAGAGAATGAAATGGTTCTCATAAATGGGCTTGTTTCCTGCCTAGTTCAGCACAAGTTAATCGCAGTGGGTGCTCCCACCTTCTGCCTTCCCTGTCTTTTTTCTATACTTTGTACAATATAGATAGAAAAAAAAGGGTTGAGTCATGTTTTAGCTCTAGCATCAGAGACTAGAAAGGCTTTTGAACAGGGTGTGCTCTGTTGCATTGCCAGTGGTCTGATTCCTTACAGCTAATTACTGTTATAGGAAGCATTTTGCCCTAAGGATTACATTATCCCATATGTTCCTCTGCAAAATCTCATGMAAAGAATTACATAAATAGACCTTACCTTACTGTCTGATCATTCCCTCGTTGGAAACTTGGTTTGATTGCTCCTTATGTTTGTATCAGCAGGATCAGGAACAGTGTGCACAGTCTGTGCAGGGAAGGGGGACGATCAGTTTTGAAATGAATCATGAAGCCTGATTTAAAAAGTTCATATTTAGAAATGTGACAAGTGTGATGACAAGATATGGAGTGGGGAGCAGCTACAGGACCTGTTAAGTCACATGGAAAAAAMATGATCTTGGCTGAAGACAACCTTGCTGATTTTTACCCTTTTCCACCTGAAAGCTGTGTTGTTGTTCTCTGTTTTGTTTGTTCAAAACCAGCATTCACGGTTGGTGGATCGTTTGGATTTGATAGCACATTTGCCAAGACACCCTCAGGTGCTGTCCAGATAAATCTACAGAGCTCTAAAAGAGGAAACAAGGGCAAATTGGATGAGTGACAACAGAATCTTTTTGTGAAACTGATATAGATTTATGCCATAAAACTGCTGGATTGATTTATGCCATAAATTGTATTACCCAGGAGAAATAATATAGCACATGGTCTTTCCTTTCAAAACAGGCTGAGGAAGCAGTGCCAAAACCATGGAAAGGGAGCTCCTTCACCACGGTCCTTGGTGCTCAGGACTTCTCTCCTGTATGCTCAGCCACCTGATTTATTCATTTTTCTAGATGGTCACTCAAGTGTTTAAAAAGTTGGGGCGGCTGTGGGCTAGAGTAACAATCATCTCTCTCTATACATGTCTGCCTACTTTATCTACCAGTGGTGGTATTATGTATATTCAAGATATATTTCTCAAAAATTATGAATTGAGCAGCAAGTAGTTGGTTTGGCTGGAAACACTGCAAGCAGGTCAGCAGTTTGGAAAGTGGAGTGTGAGGACCGGGGGAAGGAAATTTCTGACCCCTCTTTTCTTCTGCAGTGCTRCTTTAAGGATTGTTTTTCCCCATCATGTTTGTTGTGGATCAAGGATTTGGGATCACARCATTCCCATGCCGGGGATTGGATTTGGGGTTCATAATTCAGCAGTTGTGCTTTCTGCCTTAGAGCCACTGCTGAGGTAGGTGCCTTGTGGCCTGACTGAAGTCACGCAGATCTCTTGTGTCTTGACTGAGCAACGAGAAGAAACCTCCTGTGGCAAAATTCTTTGACTTTTGTAGAGAAAAGGCAGTGTTAGTGTCTGTTGCATTTTGGACTTCATTATTTTAGCCTAGGTTTTCCACTTCATAACCAAGTGCAGATTGAATCCCAAAGGGTCTGTCACGGGTTTCTCACTCTTTGTAGAAGCTGTGGCGTTGAGAAGCCACCCCTGGGCTCAGCTCAGGCCAGCTGGCAGCCTGATCAACCTTGGGAATAGCCACATTGCAATGTGCTCGGGCACGTTCCCTCCTTCTCTATCAGCCCTTAGTTATGCTCCAGCATAGCGGGGCGTTAGGGGTGGCAGCTGGATGTGGCTTTGCCAGATGCAGGTGTAGCAAAGTGGAGCGTGAAACTTAGTGGGGTTTGCAGAGTGCTGCAGGGCACAACTGCTGTTGTGTCAGGGGTTTCTGCACGTGCCCTTTGCAACTAAATTGTGGCTTTGTGCTCTGCAACAGCTCATAGGAGAAGAGTAGAGCGTGCAAAGGGCACACAGAAACGTGCATACCGACTTATGAAGGTATTTGTCACCAATGCAGTATGATGCTTTTCCAGGTGGAGTATGATAGGAAACTGCATTAAAAAAAAAAACACTAGCCCGTTTGAAGTAAATCCAATGCAAAATTAATTAGGGACAGGAGAAATGAAGCTCTTTGATAGGATGATTTAGACAGTCTTTGGTGTATTCCAGCCCAGGGAAATCAATCTCTTTTTTGGCTATTGGTTAACAATAAACTATTGGTGTTTCTTTTGAATACGTGCTGTGGGGAAAAATAATGTGAAGCTGCCTTTTGTTTCTTCGGTCTGAGGTGAGAAACTTTGCTTTTTTTCTGTTTAACTTTTTGTTCCTTGTTCCTGTCTCTGTGTCAGTTTTGTCTTTTTGCTGTGTTTTTTGGCCAAACTTTTGAAACTTAAATAGCTCAAGGAAGAAACAGTGGGTCAAATCTTGCCCTCAATTACTTGGAGGGGAGAAAAAAGAGTGATTGTATTGATCCGCTGTTATAAAGCTGGATATTTATTGAAATACCACACCAGCAAACACGCCTCTTGTCTCAGCGGCACGCCGCGGCTCCGGACGCTTGTCCTTTTCCCTCGTGCGAGCGCTCAGCGGCGGCAGTGACGGGTCCAGCTGAGGGGCTGAGCCCGCAGCGGCTGAGTTAATGCTCTGGCTGCTCGCTGGCTGGCAGGGAGCTGCCGCCCGGCGGCCGCGCCGCTCTTTGACCTCGCGCGTGCCTCGAGCGCGCGCTTGCGAGCTGCGCCGGGACACCCGTCCCTCAGCCCTGCCCCTGCTTCTCTCGCAGACAAGAAGAAAGCAGGCAAATTCCAGCCTTTCAGGAAGCTCTTCGGGAAGAGGAAGAAAAGAGAGCCGGCGCCGGGCTGCGAGGAAGGCACGCTGAAGCCGAGCCACTCCTTTGGGAATGTCTGCAACGGTGCCTCCTCGTCGGACGAAGAAGCCAACGGAGGGCTGAGGTAAGGGCAYGCGCGGCCGCTCGCCCCGGCCCCGCACGGGATTTTGTGCAGCAGCGAGTTGGGCCCTGTTTTGGGGAGATCGGAGTGACGGTCTGCAGGTGACACCCGCGGCCGGGTGACCGGRTCCAACTCCCCACTTGTATTGTTTGTCTCTGTGTTTATAAAGAAGAAATCCCAGAGTTAAACAGAAATCAGTTTGTATCCAATTTTCTGATTTAACTTCACTGTGTACATCTGAGCAGCGGTGTAACTGGCATCCTTGGGTTCAAAACTGGGAAAAGGAGAACTTGAAGGGATCGCTGCAGATGCTGCGTTGGATACCTCTCCGTGCATGGCGCTGTCTGTGGGTCAGGACTGAAACGTCCTATTTCACCCTATCCTCTCTAGTTTTTGCATTGCAATTAGGGTCAGCAAACACAAAGGTTTTACTGTGATCCTATCTGAATGCAGAGGAAAAGAAGGGAGAAGGGCCATGGGTAATCAGATCATGTTGCGGTGACAAGGGTGCTTCTGTGCTAGCGGCAGCGGAGAAGGTAGCTGAGTAAACATGTGCACACACATGCCTGCACAGACAGGTAGAGCAGCGTCTTCAACATCAAAATTGCAATGAGGAGGTAGAGGAGAGCTGGTGAACTTGCTGCAGGAGAAAAAGTATTAATAAAACTCACCAAATAAAGCACATGGAGTTAACTAGGCAGAAAGTACTAGCAAGGGGCAGAAAGAGTCGGGAAAAAAGTACCCAAACGAAGTGGGTCAGTACTACTTATGTATCTTGCTAACCAGACGTCTTAGAAATGCTAGCTGACTCTTGGTCAAAGCCTGTTTCTTTGGAGAGCTGTCCTCTTGTCTTTTCTGTTAGCACACCGAGCAGTGCAAATATCTAGGCAGAAGAACACAGAGCTGATTCCTCTGTTGAAGAAACGGGCATCAGAAACATGACCCTTCATTAGTGCCTTCAGTAGTATAAAGTCCCGTCTGTGACTGGGGGAGCACTGTGGGCAGGGGAGGGCTGTGTCCAGTGCTGTGCTCCGCAGCGCGAGGGAGACACGGAGCTCCGGGGACGGGGAGCATCTTCTGTGCAAGGAGGGGCTGAGAGAGCTGGGCCTGTTCGGGGACCTTACCAGTGTGGGTCTGACAGGAGGCTGTAAATAGAATGGGGCCTGTTTCTTTCCAGTGGTGCCCGACTCATGATAGGACAAGAGGCAACAAACTGAAATACACTAAAGTCCATCTGAATATGAGGAAAAAATTCTTTCCTCTGAGGGTGACAGAGCGCTGAACACACTGCCCAGAGAGGTGGTGAAGTTTTCTTCCCTGCAGATATTCCAGAGCTTTCTGGACAYACTCTGGGGCTATGTGTTCCAGGTGGCCCAATTCCATCCAAGTGGCAGGGTGGTTGGACTAGGTGATCTCGAGAGGTCCCTTCCAACCTCAACTGTTCAGTGATTCTGCTCTGTGATTACTTTTTTTTATATACTTCTCGATATTTTGTTGCATTCTGTAAGTTCTTGGTTTTCCCTTTGGTTTCTGTGTTGAAAACTTGCGTGCCTTTTCTGCATATTCCAGCTTTTCAGAAAGTCAGGACTAGGCCTGGCCACAGTGTAGGCAGAGGCATGACTCTCTGCTTGTGTGCTGCGTTACCTGTGCACATGACACCTGGCTGTTATACCAGTACCCTGTGTCCCCACGGCAGCCTGGAGAAGAGCAGCAAAACAGAGTGACTCTTCTCACTGTCTGGGATCTCCCCTTTAGGTTCAGGAGGATGCAGCGCCAGACCCAGGAACAAGAGGCAATGTGGGAAACTTACCTTGTTCCACATCAGTGCAGTGAGGTTACAAGTGTCAGACCATTGTAAGGTTGTCAAATGCTTGTATTTTTAAGCATGAGGCACTTCTTTTTCTAAAATATAAGGGCATTAAATGGAAGGCGAATAAACTAGACTGAGCAATTGAAATCACAGTGGGTTAGCAATCGAGAAGGGTCCCAAGTCGCATCAAATGCGGAACATTTCTTTCTGCCCATGTGATTAGTGGGAGGTGCCTCTGATTTAACCTGCTAGAAATAATCTCTCAGGCAAAGCTGTGTTTTCCCTGGGAGGCTTCTTGGTGCAAATGGGGGTGAGATATGRTGGTAATTTTCAGTTTGTGTGTAGGATTTGCCATGTAACCCATTTTATAACATGCACAGAACAAAGATGTTCAGTGCAGGGTATTACATGGCTTTGGGGATCTTAGCATTGCCATCCTTTTCTTTGTTGCTTTCAGTAGAGCAATTTTCATGCCATTAGACATTTTTACCCTTAGTATCATTTCAAATATTAGTATCTTTACCTGCAGAGATTAGCTATCGAAGTCATAAAGTTCTGTGCAAGCTGTCAACCAGTAAATAAATTATCATGCCTTTCATTACTCATGTACAAATGGATCAGAGCAAATATAAATAACTTCTAGTATATTTACATAACTAAAATCCTGTTATTTTTTTAAATCCTCTGCATCAAACTTTTATGACTGCACAAAGATCATATGTTATAAAAAAAGTCTAAACTAAATTATAATTTTATGGCAAAATGATCTCATTAGCTTAGTGAAGCTATGTTTCTTCTATGCAAAAGTGTAAAATACATTTTTGTTTGTCCTCRGATGTTTCATATAGACTTTTTGTTTTATTCGGGGGAAGACAGTTGTTGTCTTACGAAGAAATTAAGAACAGAAGCCGCCTCAGGAAAGCAGAGACAAGGAAAGAAATAAAGACAGGCCGAATAGCGCCCGGGCGGCTTCGAGGAGACGCACTCGAGTTTCCCTGGTGCTGTATTGACTTTCCAGCCTGCCCCGGGCTACACTGGCATCGCTGGTGTGAGCAGCGCTGTCCGGGCACCCGTGTGCACTGTCACCCCAGCAGCTCGGGCATCTCCGAGACCAGCCTGCCTGCCTGCTCTTGCAGCCACTTCCCTTCCCGTACCCGTCAGATGCAAATATCTGCTAGCCTGATGTATGCACGCTGCAACCTATGTGTTCATCCATCTCATTTTGCAGCTGCCAAATGGGAGGTTTGCTACTGTGGCTTGGCCTGCCCTTCCTTGTGAATGCCTGGAATTCTTTTTYCTGCTTTATGTTGTCTTACTCAAGTTTACAAAGCTAAAATTGTATTAATTAACTTTCTGAAGCATGGGAGTGGGACAGTAGAGGTGCTTATTACAGGACAGACAAATTGCTTTTGTGAAGCTTAGTGAAGTCTCTAGAAGCTGCTGTTCTGGGTCTGTGATTTGGCACTTGGTAGGTTTTGTGTTTGTTTTGTCATTTGTCACAGTTGACACTAAGCAGGCGTTGCAGGGAGTACCTGAGAGGGCACCTCTAGGTGCTCTACGAAATAGGCTCAAGTGTGACAGCATTGATTTTTTTTTTTTTTTTTTTTTTCTCCCCCAAGGAAAAGCCTCTCAGCAAACTTGAACCTCACAAATGGGTGTGAACCCTTATATGCTAAGCCCACAAGTTCTGAATAATGCACACAGAACTGTTCTCAGGTCTCTTCATTAGAGAGAAGTCGCCTAAGATCTTATTCCTCTATATGTGCTGAGGAACACTGTGAAGAAGGAAGCATGTGAGATTTCCATTCTCCCCAACAGCTTTGCCTCGTGTTTGCTGAACCTTTGTAAGCATGAGGCGATCGTGGGGTTGTATTGCAAAGTCACCCAGCTCTTGCCTTAATAGGCCTATGCAAAACAGTGTAGCAAGTAACTCATCTAATGAATTCAGCTTGTGGCCCTGCATGCATAAGCAGATTGATTTCACTGAACGTGTTAATTCTTTGAAAATGTCTCATTTTGGCAAGAGCCCTTGGTATTTGCTCTTCAAACTGTGAATCCCTGTTGCACTTGACCAAGTAGTTCAGAAAGCTGGTATAATTGCATTGTTTTAGTCCCCGCTTATGAAACCCCAAAACATTCCCATTCAAACGTGGTTTCTGGCAATTTTATAACTAGAGCTTCAAAATTATCTTTCCTTGACAATGTCTTGACATCTTGCCAGAAAATTTCAATTGCAGAAATGCAAACTGGACATAGAGTTGAAGGAAAATCTTTCACTACTTTTTGTAATATTTACCCAGTGGCTTCAAGGTTTAAGGCAATTATTTTGCACAGTTCTCATCATTAGACTACATAGATAAGCAAATTAGGCAGTGAACAGTTTATGGACTAAAGCTAGGTCAGAGAATGTGCTGTTCCCAAGCTGCTACAGAACTTTTATTGCCTAGGACTGGAAGTTTGCAAATAGAGACCTTGGGCTAATAAATTGACACGGTGCCAAAGATGCAGTGCGAGTTTGGCTATACAGAGGTGCAAGTCATGTGAGTGACAGTCTCYTGATGAGAGGAGACATTTCCTGAACTTTTCCTGAATGTCCAGCCTGCCAGCATTAAAAGTGAATCTTTCAGCTTGAGAAGAGCAGAAGGATTAGAGAGGTGGGRAGGAAAAGTGTTTACAGCTGTCCCGAGAGACCTTTATCTAGTGATTTATTGAAGGTTATTTTTGCTTTCACTGAAGATTCCCTGGGTTATTTCACTGGTTTTTGGTACCTGAGCCCAAATGCTCCAGTCTCAAGAAGCTTGTGGTTTTAACCCAGTCATCAACTTTTTCTGATATAACTCATCAAATTTGTCTTCTCTCTGCTTAAGAAATATTAAAGATGAGAATGGAAATAGTGTTTCTGATGCATGAACAGGGCTTCCATGGGATGGGGTGCCTAGGTACCGCCAAATGTGAGGGTAGAGGCCACTGCTGGCCTTTTTCAAAATAGTTTGAGAAGAGGRGGGGAAAAAAAATAAGCTTGAGGCTTCATCAGTCGGCTGTGTTGTGGTATCTACAGTAAGTTCCAGATAGCCATTGTTGTTTACTTCAGAGGCATTTTACCTGTAGAACATGCATTTAAATTTTGAATTAGTTTTGAATTTTGTGTCCAAATTCGTCCCGAGGGCCCAAACACAAATTGTCAAGCAGAGAAAGGATGGGAAGCTAAATCAGGGTCTCTTTAATGGCTTGGAATTCAGAAATCAGCATTCAGAAAGTGAAAACTAATGATGAGTAATAGAGATAAAGGATCACTAGTCCTTTTATGAATACTTCACTGATAAGAGGAGGAGGACGGAGCAAAGTGTTAGTTCCCTCTAAGTGAAGAGGGAATGCTGGCAACAAGTGATGCCAAGGAAGCCAATGTTCCAGCCCTTCTTTATCTTTCACCATCACTACGAATAAATAAATAAATAAATAAATAAATAAATAAATAAATCAGCACTAGATGTTACTTTCAACATGCTGCCTATTTTTAGCCAGTGTGAATTTTGCTACTGGGGATAGGAGAGATTTGTCCAGTGCTCCAGACTCTAAAGCATCCACCATCCTTTCTGTGATTGCCCTCCACTGAGTATTTATGTTGGAAAACAAAATTTTCAACCAATTTGGTGTGTTCAGCTTGTGGGTTTTCAGGCATTTGTGGACTTCTCCTCCACTAGCAGGATAGGAACATAGGAAGCCAGGATAGGAGACTGTGCAATGTATTCACTATGAAATATTCCTCATCTACTGAATCTCTCTTTCAGTTTTTGAATATTAAATTCGTGTGAAGTGCAAAATGAAAATGAGAACAACTCATCTGTATCAAACATGGCCTTCCTTACCAGCTGCTGATCAATGGCATCCACTTTTGTTGTCATAGAGACTGGCCTGAAAAAATGAGTGTGATTAGGTATTCCTCATCTCTGTGGTGGCTCTTTTATTATTACTCAGGTAATTAACTTGACGTGTACCTTGGAAGAATGTGTGATGATTGGTTAAGTAAGGCAGAAAGTAACGATCAAAAGAAAATACTCTTTATCTTTCTGGACTTAACGTGACCCCTTGGGGCTTTCTAGCCTTTGCGTTGATGACATGGTCACCTGGTAGCTCAGGTGGCTCTTTTCAATATGTTTCAGTGTTTGGGTCAAAGTGAARTGAGCAAGATAGACATTATGGTCTTCTATTCTTGGTGTTCTCTTGCTTTACC
This sequence comes from Eudromia elegans, assembly GCA_003342815.1. Classification (NCBI taxonomy): domain Eukaryota; kingdom Metazoa; phylum Chordata; class Aves; order Tinamiformes; family Tinamidae; genus Eudromia; species Eudromia elegans. Next base: position 1,005,629 of record PTEX01000238.1, on the reverse strand, counting down.
AGTAAATATTAAATTCAGTACAGATGATAGATTCAATAGCATGATATGAAAATGCAAATTCTCGATCTAAGCAACACAGAGATCATCTCATCATTTGAGATCTGAACTCAAATTCAGTAGTCTGTTTTCTGGGTACCATTTGGATGGAATCTTATGAAGCAGATATATCAAAGCAGTTAATAGCATGTAATCTATGCCAAAGTTTCCAAGCACAACTTGCAGTATTTTCAGAGCTTCATGAAGTGGAGTCTCGCTTCTACCTCTAGCTCAAACGCTAAACCCAGTGGGTAAGCTGGGGATCTGTATGTATTGTATCTGCTACGTGACTATTAGAGCATTTGATCATATGGGAATGACTCACCAACCCCTCAGCTGTTTAACTTCTAAATATGGAAGTTGGGAGGACGGAAACCCAGCAACCTATAAATGATAACTTGTAAAGTTCTGCTTTGTTAGAGTAGGAAGGAAAAAGAAACTTTATTTGATTTGTTGGTTTTTAGCTGGTAGTATACTTAGACATTTATAAATCCCTCTGAACTAAAGTTGCTGGCTGAATATGGGAATAACCAAACCTATGGAGTCACCAGGGTTTTGTGTGTTGGGTCCGGCAGAACTAGCCTAGTTCCTTCTCGGACAGTTTCAGCCACTATTTTGACACGTTTCTCTGGGGTTATAGCAATAGGCAGTTCCATAGGAATCAGTATATACCAACAGCAAATGATCTTTCTACCTGCTTCAGGCTTCAAGGACTTCGAAAATACTTCTCCTCAGAGACACCCAACTTTTGTCTGCTGGGCTGCTTCGAGAGGCAGTATGCTCACCTTTTCCTCGCTTGCTCCTGCCATGGACTCACACAGGAGAGTGTTGAGCAAGGTTCTGCCTTCTGAGCTGTGGGAGCTGTTGTGGGATCAAATGGATATTCCAGGACTGGAATATCTTGTGGCCGTGGGGAACGCTACTCAAAATGCATCTAGGTGACTTGAGAGAACATAATAGATGCCTCTAACACTGTGGTCAGCATTTCTGGTGATCGTATGCATACCTGCCACCTCGCCCTTTGCTTTCCTTCCTTACGCCACCAGCTTGAATAAGTCTTTGTGGTCTAGAGCCTTTGTTCTCTGTGTGAGAACTAGGGATTTTTACCACTTGGAATTTTACCATGTACTAGTAATTTGTGCTAAATGCCATCAGCCTGCTAATTTTTACAGCCAACACTTCAGTGTAAAGGTGTCTCACTAGGTGCATGATAGTTTGTGGTTGGTTCTGATGCCTTTCAGTAAGTTTTTTCTTTGACATCACCCATCACATTTTATACCCATCCCGGTCTGCGTCTCTCTCATTTTTACCTGTCTTTGTTCCTCAGCCCTGGTGATGACTGACTTCACTTTTTCCTTAGTAATTCCAGAACTTATGTTCTGCACTTCTTCCATCACATGTGCTGTAATGCTTCAGCCTCCCTGCAGGGTTAGGCCACCCTGCTGCCCACTCGATCCCTTCCTTGCCTCCCTTTCAGATGTTTCCATTGCGTTTCCCCCTGCTGATCAGCATATTCTTTCTTTCCGTGCTGAATCGCCTCTTCAGCAGCTGGCAAGGGCAAGAGATGGGCTCCTGAACCAAGTAGAGTTGTCATCTGTAGCGTAATGTGCTATTTTCCTCTTCCTCTTGTTCCTGTCGATACAAAATGCAGTCACCGTATAGCACTTATTCCTGCCAAGTCTGACTTGAAGATTTTTCCTTTCTTTCCATTTGGCCACTTTTTAGAGCAAATCTTGTGCAAATGCATGCTAGTGTTTGATGTAATTATATCATCACATGCAATGATTTGCCAGATCAGTTGGAAATTTGGACCATTTAGAGATCTGTTCCTTCTATTAGTGTGCAGGTTTCTGTGATAAATAATGAATTGTCCACATTCCTCAGGTTTGTGGAGCTCAGTGTCAGGGATTCACTCACAAAATTGATGGAAACTGCAGTGATAGACTTTCCTTGCTTTGCGGAGACTTTCTGAACTTGGAGGATTTGGTAGATAATTGCACAAGACTCAAACATAAAGAATATAAAATATATCTGTTGATACTGTTCATATGTCATTGCCTCTTCATATTTAGTTTCTATGCGCTTAATGGTCATGATTTTTATTTAGATTATTATGTATTGCAGATGCATCAAGTAATCAAAAGAAGGCTTCAGTGCTGCTTTTCAGGAGGTAAATCTATTTTATGGGGCACAGGTCTCTGAAAAACAGTGAACTGGAACTTTCTATAAGTTAAAGTTGTATGATGCTCCGCAAAATGAGTGGAGATAACAGCACAGAGACTGCAAACCAAATCATTGGTAGGACCCTGCAAGTTGAAGTGCTGAGAGGACCCTATTTTCCCAGAGTTAATGTCTTGCGGTTGGGCAGTTTTTGAAGGCAGTACAGTTGCATCTTTAGACTGAGCACAGAAATGAACTCTAAGTTTGTGTTATGAAAAAGAAGCCTTCCAATACCCTCCTAAAACATCTTTCTTTGCCAGTTAGGCTGTAAGGACCATGTCGGAGATTGTTAATGTAATAACATTAACAACATGCCACCTAAGTATAGTCCTAACTCATGGCTGTTGCAGCGAGGGGGATATTTCCCATCTAGGAGAGCTTAGAACTCTTAGAAGTCACATTCCAGTACAACAAATACACGCGAAAGAGAGGACAGTAAAAATGATCTCAGACCTAGAATTCATTTCCACTTCATGTGGTAATAATGCATTTCTAGGATGACTAGAAAATGCATTTTGTGCATTTTTCATCTCTAGCTACCCTGGGGACGTTCATGGGAGTGGAAAATAGTTGGAATMATATTTCTTTTTTGGAAACAAAACATTAAGTAAAGGGAAACTGTAACTGCATGTGTCATTTCTCTGAGGTCCTATTCTGGTAGGTGACTTTGAGATCTCTTTGAAGGAATTATACGAGAGATATATACCAGTTAAAATGGATTCATCTTTGCAGGCTTTGGAATTTTCAGTGTTAAAGTAGTCCTATGTTATGAAGTTGGTTCTGTTCTGCTTTAATTATAGAGTTGATTTCTGTTGCAGTTCTGAAAGAGTTAAAATTGTGAGAATAGGAGGGGTTTGGAGTCTGTCTCTACAGACGTGAAAGAATAGGGCAACTTTTATTTTTCCGTTTCTATATTTGAGCTCTTCAATATAGAAGTGGGAGGAACATTTATGGCACCCTGAAGAGGCCATTGGTGGTGCAAGCTCTGTATACTCCTGTAATGCACAGACAGGGAGTTATGCAAGAGCTGAGAGCTCAGTGTTGCCGACTGACAAACTGTCTCTTTTTAAAGACTTCCCTTGTTCTTGGAGACGAAAAGTAAGTGCGGTGCGCAGTGGGATGTAAGACATAATAGCAGCAGTACCAAGGTAAACCTGTGGGGTGCTCCGTGCAGTATTGCCCCTGCACATGCTCTCGTGCACCTCAGGGTGCAGCTGCACAGCGGTATAAGCTGACCGAAGTCCACCCTGCAGTTGTCCCGCTGTCTGCAAGAGCTCTGTGGCCCTGAGCCCCAGGCCACTCCTTGAGGTGGCGTGGCGCTCGTGCTGGGCTTTATTCAGGCACACCAGGAAGTTGGGCCTTTTATCTTTGTCCTTGCTGAGTGTTCACAGCAGCTCCCTCAGTTGGTGCACGTGAACCGTGCACGCTGTGTGACAGGAACTCTGCAGGAGGAGGGAAAAGACTTGAAGGGTAGTACTGTGTCCTGCCCTGACTTGGAGCAGTGAGATCTGTCCTAAGGGAGCATCCTAAACAGACACAGATGCAAGAAGAAATCCTTCTTAGCTTGCTGCTCCTCATGGGAGAGAAGAGAAACTCTTTTTGTAGGCCCAGGGTGGTCTGCTTCTGTATCGAGCAACTCATTTTGTGTTTCCTACCTGGACACCTCAACAGGACTGAGTATTGGAGAAAGGATTTACTGCACAGACTTTTTTTTTTTTTTTTTTTTTTTCAAACTAGAATGAAAGAAATAACTGCTGTTGGTACCATAACCAAGTGTATCTATATAATATTTTGCCTGGGATTTCCTGAGATTCTGCCAGAAGTCTGGAATACAACGGGAGATGTTCTCTCTTTCCAGGGGAACGAATTTACCTTTCTGAAAAAGAAAAAAAATCAGGGTAATTTATTCATTTTGATGCAAAAGAAAGCACATTAGGATCTTGCAATATTTCAGACCACTCTTCTTACCACTGCAGCTAGACCAGGATTTGAAGTCTGGATCATGTCTGTGGTCAAGCTGTGATTTGGTCTCTATACTTCAAATCTTCCTTCCTGTTTGACAGTACTGTCTTTTTATTTGTAAAAATCCTGCAGGATGGTTGACCCTGTTGTCCTTTTTATCCCTTGGGGTACCCTCAAAATAAAGGAATGGAGTCTTTACGTGTCAAAGCTTATATGTATCAAAGAGTCTCTTGTTTATTCTTTAAAAAAAAAAAAAGCCTATCTAAATAGAAAGCAGTGGTTCCAAAGAATTTCATCCTAATAATCAAAATGTGAAAAGTGTGTTCTTAGTGTTTCTGGGAAACAGCATTCCTACTTTTCTTCAGGAAAATGAATAGGGACAAAGATGTGGCAAAGAACCTGAGCAGGAATGAAAATCAACTTCACTTAGCTTATGAGCACACTACTTTTCAAAAGTTGTGTACTGAATGTGAAACTAGATCACAGTGCTGAGTGATCTCCAGAGAGAACTTATTTAAGGATTTGCTCAAAGTGCTTTGTATTTTGCTATAGCACATCCATAATTCATTTAGTTCAGACAGATTTCAAGAAGTGAGTCAGATGATGATTCAATTATTTTCAGCACAAACAGCCTCCAAAGTGTCATCATCAGTGTTACCAACAGCAGTGCTCCTAAACCGAGGCTGCTCTTGTCCCACTTCTCTTGGAAGTTGTTTTGCGGTTGAACCTGAGGAGCCTTTAACTGTGGGTAGGATTTTAACCCATATCTCTGACATATGGTGAGTATAGAAATGTTCATAGTGCCAACATGCCTTTCAATTGAGGGAATGGCTTTCTGGAGCATAGCCTGCAGATGTGTTTTGTGAGGATATTTTTGTGTAAAGGCTTCTGAGAAGCCTTCAGAGATGAGAAGAGTAGTAGTAGCAGTGAGGGAGACTTGATTGTTTGCGCTGTGTTATGACATGAAAGAACTTCAATCTCTGTAAAACTGGAACACGAGGAGATGAAAAAAGGGAGGGGAAAAAAAGGACTTTTATGGTATAATCTGTCAAACATGCAGCTGGGAGGATTTGAAAAGATGTAGACCTAAATGGAGTGAAACGAGAGACCTTCCATGAAGTTCAAGTATCTTGGAAATAGCCTTAAATGCTGTTTAAATTCACTTATAAAGTATGTTACTACAGTATATACTTTTTAATGTACATTGGTTTAGGTAGACTTTAAAGCAAAATTTTAAAATCTTTTTTTTTCCAAGTGTTGGGTATGAGGATTGTCAAAATCGCTTAGTCACACAATTCTGGAACATGCAATATATCTGTAACACGTTTTGAGAGAGAACAGGGGAGATAAGTTGGGGATACTCATTGTGGAGCATCATGTGCTCTGACAATTTGRAGGGTGTTTTGGTAGAAAGTTTAAAAAGAAGACTAAAATGGACAAAAGGTCTCCAAGTACATGTTCAGCCTCAGGCCTATGAAAGAGAAAAGTGGGAAGGTGCAGTTTCATTTACTACCTCTTGTGATGAGGAGGTGTGTAAGCTAAAGGTTGAAGGAGTACAGGGGAATATCCCTAGGCTTCACTGCAGGTACTTGTCAGAACATGCGGAGCTGGTAGGACTTTCAGGGGAGATTTAGGTTACAGGTCATACAAAGTTTTCAAGCTGTTTGATGTGGCCTGGTGTCCTGAAGCCTTGCATGGTTTTTTAACAAGTCTGGTCACATTAACCATAAACTTGCATTTGTGTACAGGCAGGAATCTCTGTACTGCACCTCTCCAACAGTCAGGAGATTCATGGAATAAGTTCATGGGCAGGAGATGAGACAAGATCTCTGAAGGCTTCCTCAGGCCTGTAGCAGAAGGTTCCTGACCTGCAGCTGTGTCCCCAGCACTGCCCTCTGTCATCTCAGCTGTCTTCATGTCAAGAATTCAGGTTATTGGGCAGTTCCTATTGCCAGAGCATCCTTGCTGTTGGTCAGCTAAAGTATTTGCTGTTGAACTGCTACCAAACCATGGTCAGTTCAAAAGCTGTAAATTGGCTACTCCTGGCTCAGGTGTTAACAGACTCATGAGCAAAGTCAAGGACCATTTGCAAATAAGTCACTGAGCTTCTTTTTTGGTGCTTGATTTGCAAGTGTTGCCTACTAATTAGTTATGACAAACAGAGGGAAGAGGTTAGGGATAAACATCAGCTGTTTAATTTAAAAAAAAAAGTGTGTGTAGCAATAGAATTTCTCTTTGTAGAAAAAAATACTTGTCCAGTGGCTAGTAAGAGAGAAGAAAGAGAAAAAGCTGTGTCCAACTTTGCACATTCCTCAGGTTTGATTGTGAATTCACACAGATTTTTTTTTTCCTCTTTTGAGGAAAAAGCCATCTCTCTGAGATTTATTTTTCCCTCCAATAAAAGGTTATTTCTCAAACTGTGGCTCACAGGCTCATTGCTGGAGGGCCATGGGAGTACACGGCTTTCTGGCACACGCTCCAAGACGATGCAGTTTTACCACAGTCCCTACACAGGCCGAGTCATGGTGATTCAATATTGAAACCTTTCAGAAAACAGTTTAAAAATATACATTTATGGTTTCTCCAATAAAAGGTTTCTAAAAGAAGGTACAGTACCTTTAGTAGCAATCAAATTTATTTATTTATTTATTTATTTATTTATTTATTTATTTATTTATTTATTTATTTATTTTTAAAAAAGAATGTAGGATCAATTAAATGTTCCCACTCTTTCATGACTAGAAATGCTGTGAACTATTGAATGGCTCTGTGCTTGATGGTGTGCAGGTTTGTTTCAAATGAAACATGTGGTTTGGATATTAATTTTGGATAAAAAATAGTACTTTTTGGTTGTTGTTTTTTTCAGTCTCCTGTGCTTGTATGTAGGAAGAAATGATATTGGGAGCTGTGTGTAATTTCCCCCCAAACTTGGATAGTTTATTTTGCGAGAACAAATGTATTTTGTATGTAAGGGAGGGAGAAGCTGGTGAGGAAGTTCCAGTATTTTTAGGTCACTGCTAGTAAATTCTAATATAAAATTCAGAGATAGATTATAATTTAATAAGTTGAAAAAGTTAGCGCTTGTATATACACACACACATTCACGCACCCATATATGTATAACATTCCTGCTTGATAGGAAAAGGTATTGGAATTGTTAGAAAAACACAATGAGGTGAAAATGTATTAAAACTATTTTTTTTTAAAAGGAGAAAAAATATATTTGGGGGACTTAACAAAGTGTTAACACACTTTTTAAAGGAAGGAGAAGAGAAAATACTAGTTTTCATAAATTTGTAAGGTTTTCATTTTCATTATTGTCTGACTTACTACTTTCTCTAGAAATATCCATCCTCCTTCATTTTTGCTAAAGTATTTGTTTATAATCATAAATATTTAATACAGTCAGATTTTGCTGTCCCACATAGCAGACTGTTAGTTAGATCAAATCTGTTTAAAGAAAAGAAAAAGTTTCTGTTTTTCTCCGCACTGTAATTTACTGAAGCTTTAAGTGAATTCTATAGATGTGCCAATAAGCTTTTTAAAGGTAGGCACCTAAGACCGCTCCGTGCTCAGTGTTCCCGTTTCCTGGCTTTGCACTCGCCGTGCAGCGCCCCAGGCTGAACCGCAAGTGACTCCCAGACTCACCCCGCACTCCCTAGAACAGCCCTACGGCAGCAGCCCCCAGCCCCCTTCGATTCCCGTCATTCTGTACAGAGCGTTTAACAGCTCTGGCAAACGTCGGTGCCCTTTGCGTAGTCGCGTTGCCCGTGCCCTCGCCGAAGGACCAGGGCGATGCCCTCCCGTGCGCGGCTCGTGGGCGTCTCACGCTCTGGGTTGCTAGTGAAGCCACGTGGCCCTGTGTAATTCGCTTCGTATCTGTTCAGGCGTCTGTCCATGACATTGGTTACGAACATGGCRGTGCCAGTGTGTGATAGGGAGCAGCTGAGCCATGCCAGGGCGCTCTTGGCAAGTTGGTTGTACCGTCCCACGTCACTGCTTCATGATACCCTTCCTTGGGGGCTGCTGCCTTGCTCTCTGCACGCAGGGGATGGTATCATACAGCCACACTGGAGCTGGGTAGTCGTCCTGTGGCATCATGCTGTGGCATCACAGTCTGAGTGCCAAGCCACAGCGTGGATATAGGGTATCATATACCGTGTGTCCTAAAAGTGATCTTTACTTCTAAGAGGAGTCGATTGCACTTCTCAACAGGTCTGTAACAAGCACCTTTCTCCGTACTCTCCAAGATCAAAACCTGTGGGTGAAGAAATCACAGACCTCTTAATCTTTTGCTGCTGCAARATGCTTGGGTACCCGTTTTTAGGAAATGTTCTGGGATTTTTTTCCTAGAAGACAAAGGGACAGTGGAGCCTGTAGAAAGCAGGGCAGCTATGATAGGAACACATAAGGGAAATTCTGGCAGGTTGCATTCAAAAATTCATTGTTGTATTTATATATTGTTTTAACTGCATTTTCAGGTCTTCCCATTATTCTATGGGCACTCGAGCTTTTTCCCATGACAGCATTTTTATACCTGATGGGAGAACAGAGAGCGAGCAGGCGATCCAAGCAATGTCACAGGAGAACATTCTAGGAAAAGTCAAAACTCTTCAGGTAAGAAACTATAAGGATTATGTATATTTAAGATGTGCTGGTAAATGGGCTCTAGAGCTCTGGGATGTGTTAAGCATGGGTAAAGGTGGGTGTCTTTTTCAACAACATTGGGGTAATTTCTTAGCCGTGCAGGTTATCTCAACAATTCTCTGTAATATTGAAAGGTGTGACTGTGGTGGTGATTCTGCAAGGAAGTCTTCAGAAAGGTCTGCAGCGCATCCCAAGACCTTGGAATTATTCCTTTGGTTTGTCTGTGACTCACTTAGCAATCTGCCGTTAAAATATTGGAGCAAATTTTGTGATATTTTTCATATTCCACAACAACGAACAAATGCTGACAGTCAGGTTCTTTCTCTTCAAACGAAAACCAGGCATCATTAGCAACATGCCCACTGCACCTTCGTGAGACACCATGCAGAACGTTTCTCCTGTATTAGGTGGACTTAATACAAATGTCATGTCTTCTTTTTTTCCCCTCTGCATTTTCCCAGGCTTTTACATGTATTTTTTCCCATTTTCCCTGGGATTTTGCATTTATTAGGAAAAAAAAAAAAAAACAGTGGATTCAAAATCATGACATAACCTTAGGATCTCCCTTTTCAGTGCTGATGAGGGTAATATTTCCTGTGCCTTTATAATATTGCCCCTTTACGTCCCATTCCCTTTTCTACTGTAGTTTTCTGGAAACAGATCAGGTTTGCTACATTAATTCTGCGCTTGCAGGAATTCTGATCCTCAGCATTAGATATCTGTGTGTACACTTGAAGTCCTGCTCTGCCATCTCACTCCTACAGGGAACATTTGTACCTCTTCATGTTGTGGGGTGGGAAGGAGGGGACGGCCATCCCTTCTGAAGTGCATCCCTTTCCTGTGCATTCCTCAACCCCCGCTTGTCTTGTGGTCAGCTCCCAGAGAAGTCATAGGCCGTGGCCATCCACGTGTCTGTGGTTTTGCCCACATGGGTGTGTGTCGCGGGGGATGCTCAGCACTTCCAGCGTCAGTTCAGCTGGCAAGATGCTCCTCAGTAAAGAAATGCTATCAGGATTCAGCGCTATTTAACRCTGGTGGTGCCAGGGCACAGGGGTTGTTTCCCATTATCACTTTGCACTTCTGGTAGCTCTAGGGTGGTTTCGAGCTGCCGGTGAAGTGCTGGGCCGGGGTGCACAGCTCTGTGTGCTGGTGGGAGTGTGGGCAGCTGGCCACTGTACAGCACGCTTGGCTTCCTCTTGGAGAAAATTCCTTCTTTCTAATTCCATGCTTTGGGTAAACCAGCTCTTTCTGGAATAGTTCCCTTTTTATTGATTTTCAACTTGGCGGTGTTTATCGTATCAGCCTTTCCATAAATGGATTCGGTCGTGTTCAGAGGTTTTTGCTTGTGCTGGAAGTGAGGCTGAGAAAAAAGTGATGTCTCCGTTAACCTCCTCTACCCTGTCGTATCTCCTGAAGTTGTTATTTTGTGTTGGGCTGAACCATAGGCTGCCGTAAAAGCAGTTGTCATTTTCACGTCCTCAGAGTCTCGCGTCAGAAATGGTGCACGAACGAGCAGAAGTTTCAGTTTAGAGCCCCCATGCTTCAGCAGGTAGGATCACAGTGGGCATCTCTTGCTGGGAGGCACCTGTGCCTTGGTCAGATCCTGTGTCGCCGGCCAACCATGGGTTGCAGAGCCAGACCCAGCAAGTGCCACRGGCCAACTCTGCTGCTGGCCGTGTCACCAGGAACTGTCCCGCTGTGCGAATTCGGTGCTTCAAACCAGCCTTCTGCTCTCCGAGCTTGTGAATCACCGTTTACTACCCAGCAATTAGTTAGGATAAGAGCCAGACGTTTCATCAGCGTATTTGGGGCACCTCTGCTTCGTTTCAGAGGATCARTTCTTGAATTCAGATTTTTGTGCTTCAAAGTGAAGAATGTTCTCAGTTAATTTTTCTGCTCCATTGCTGATGGAGCAACTGATCCAGCTGCTGATTCCTTGTCTCTTTTTTTTTAATTACTGATTAACATATCCTAACTAATGGTTGAGCCAGTGCTTATGCCTCTGTGCATTTTTGTTTCTGTATTCTACAGTCTGTTCCCATTACTGCTTGTGTTTAATATTGTCCAGATTTCAACAAGGCTACAGAGCAGCTTATTAAACCTCAAAGCTGTTTTTCTTTAACTTGATGTGCTCCAGTTCATAGAATTGTCAATATTTTCTAGTACCAGCATAGCCTAATTGTTTTCTCCATGTTAAACATTTTTTTCATTTTGTGAGCTAAATTTGTCGTTTAATCATTCTGGCATTTCTCAGACTTCTCCATTTTTACATAAGCCTGTTAAACATACCAGTCTTGGAAATCAGCTTTCCTTTTCCTTACTAGCATTTGTGTTGCTTTTGGTGCAGCGCAAGGGGAGACGCAGGTGACAAATGCCACAATCCTTGTGAGGGTCTTCAGGCTCTCCAGAAAGTCTTGCTCTTGAGAGAGGAACACCTCTAACTCATCTGTTGCTACTTTTCATCCCGGCATCTTCTTCTGCTTCTAGACTTTCTGAATCTCTGTAGAGAATTACGTATCTCCACAGCCTCTCTGCCATTCCATTTTTTTACCCATTCTTCTGCCTCAGACTCCCCCTGCTCTTTGTTCAAGTGTAGAGGCCCAAACCAGGCATGTTGCTGCRGCAGTAGAGGGTCGAGCACTTCCCTCGTGTGCCTTAGGCCAACACCTRTAGTAATACTTCTCAGTACAGGATTTGCCTCTTTTCAGGTAGTTGGACATTGTTATTTTATATCTGGTTTACATTCTAAAGTCTCCAAAACGACTTTTCCCCAATAGGCTTTCCAGTTTATTCTCTCTCTTTGATTAAAAGAAGAATTGCCTATTTGCAATGTTGTGCTAATTTAGATATGCTGCAAATTGGCTGTTCAGCCAAAGATGGGGAGCGGCTTCCATTAGGAGAGCAGCTATGTAAACTGTCTTTTCAGCCTGGAAAAGAAATGATGGGGAAGGGAGTATAATAGAGATGCATAAAATCATGAGTGCAATTGGGAAGCTGAATAGAGAACAATTATTCAGTCTGTCTCGGTTGGAGAACATGGAMACATCAATTAAAACTAGTAACAGGTTCAAACCAAAAGAAAAAGATATTTCTTTATATAATTCATAGTTGGTCTGTAAAGCTTCTTGCTGTAGAGCATTGTTGTGGGTGAAACATTTATAGCAGCTGAGGAAGCACAGGGACAAATCCATAAAAGAAAAGCCCCTGAATGACCATTGAATTCMAAAGTGTGCCACAAATCTCTAGAGTTTACAGGTGAAGTCTTAGACTTAGCAGTGTGCTAGTTCTTAGGATAAGTATTTATTATGCATTCATTATTTCACAGTTATACGTAACTAWATGACTAGAAAACAGAACTTAATTTATATATGTGGGCATTGCAAGCATACATGAGAAAATAAATATTTGAATTGAARACAAAAGTATTACCCATGACAATTTTTGTAACATTTGTTTGAAGAGAATCAGCTTAAGCAGTGCAAACTCTGCTGTTTCRATTTTAAACTGGACACAGTGAGCTCCTTTGCAGTTCTGGATCCACTCCATGCATGAAGCGGTAAGAAGCGTGTGGTTCCGGGGATGGGAATCCAGGATGCGGAAGGGGAGCTGCGTCGGAAGAGAAGAGGAGTCCTGTGGTCCCGSCTGGGCTTGCTGCTGGCTGATGTGGAAAGTTTGGTCTGTGGCCGCCGTGTTTTACTGTCGAGATGGGCTGTAAGAGCTGTGGAAACAACCTGTGCTCTGGCTGCAGACTGGGGAACTAGCGAAGCTTGTGGGAGCTGATGCAATTCTCTGAGCAGGAACTGCAGGCCCCAAACGTTCAGCTCTTCCCTGCTGTGTCTAGCTGGCAACCAGATGTGGAACAGGCTGATGATTGTGGACTGCCAAATTTCAGACCTTCTTGCACAGGCCAAGAGACCAAGTCCATTGAACTGTGAGCAGGATTCATCTGTGGAGATTCCTGGCAGGGTATCCTGTGTGTAACTGCATGTTGGTAGAAGTTACAAACGTGGCATTKTACTCTTGTAATAGTTGGAGTCGCAAGTTGTCCTTCTTAGGCAAGTGTCATCCGTGTGCTGTCAGCACAGGGAACTTGCAGGCTTTATAGTTCTGTGGTTGGGAATAAGTGTCTAAAACTTTGGAAGAATTGTAAACAGATGCTGCACATTGAGTCTGTTTTCTGTGGCCTTGCAGCTTAATGTTATGCATCTGTCCATTTGTAGTGAGGGTAAAAGGACATTGCAAAACGAACAAGGCAGGTTTTAATCCATTTGGGAACAATAAGAATGAATTTGCTGTGTAGTAGCAATAAGTTAGTTGAGTTAGTATTCAACAGTGGCTTAGGAGATTAAATGCACTGAAAAAGGTGACTGATGGAAATTACTAACTCTATTAATAGAGTTTGTTTAGTTAAGGTAAATTTATTGCAAAATGCCAGTAATAAATACTGAAAGAAAAGAGTGTTTTGTACAGGAGGAATATGAAGATTTGTAAATCTTCCTCAGTCTTGAAACTGATTTACACATCTGAGGAAACAAACCTTTAATGTTTTAAAATAGTTTTGAAGACTGCATGCAGTTCAGAAGTAATTGCAAATATTCTATTTCCTGGAAATACCAGGAAAATTACCACTCTAAACTTTAGTATATACAAATACACAGCCCAGACCTCAAGCAGCCTAGATCTCAATTAGAAAAGCTGCTCTTTTTAGAGTACGTAGCTATTGGGTACCATAGCTCCATTCACATGCAAGTCACCATTCCCTTCACCTGCAATAGAGTATCAGCAAATCAGGTGAACAACCCTCCATTCCTTCCTCCAAAACACATTTCAAGCAGTAGGTACCACGTGTGTGTGCTCTGACTGTGGAACACGTGCTGAAATCCTTGGTCTTTTTGAGCAGTGGCCATTTTCTGCCTAGGAATGTGCCAAGAAATTTTAGGATGAAGAGAGGAGCCACCTCAAATAGAGAGGAGCCACCTCAAATTAGAAAGCACCTTATTAAGAAATTGTTTTTCCATGAGCTTCCCCTGCTGTCAGAGGAGCTGTAGGAATTAGCCGCCTGCAAAATTACTGCCTTTATGGTAACTACTACAGACTTGTTTGCTGTCTTGAACACACATTTACACAGTGGGAACAGCTAAGATCTCCATTTAGAGAGTCGTACAAGTAGCAATAAAGCCTGGAAGGACCTCTTGAAGCTCCTGCCTATGGCCAGCTACTGCCTATGGCCAGTATTTTGGCAGGAATAAATGTGTGCCATTCAAAACCATCTGGTTTGTCAAAATTATTTGCCAAACTTAGAGAAAGTATCCTAATTTAATAATTAATAATGGTTATTGACTGTTGGTGGATACTTTGTGCTAAAAGCTTGATGTAGAGACATGCTAGTGGCTTGGGGATACCGTGGATGAACTTTAGGTAGAGTCCAGTCCGCTGTGCAGTGGTGGCACCGAGACCAGGTTGACCTGAACSCTCTCAGAGCTCTGCCCACTGCTGTTAAAAGCCAGCTCCCTGACCAGGTCTTGTTGCCAATTCCAACCCACAGGAAAGGAGAAATGCCCTTGTTTTACGTAACAGTACTGCAAATCCTCTGCACTTCAGAGGCAAACTCCTGGCGGGGTCCGAGTGTGCAGCTGGTGTCTGCCCGGAACGGGAGTCGCATGAGGCGGTTCCTGAGGTGAATCCTGCTGGGCYGGAGATGCTCTCAGCAACAGTGGGCAGAGATGGGAGATCTCCGTGGAGAATTTGTTCTCCTTGAGAGGGACTAAGGCCAGAGAATAACTGCGTGCCCCCCTCCTTCCTAACTGAAAATGATTCCCTGCAATATTTCAGGARGAAAATCTATCACTCAATGCTCACCAATTTATTCCATTTTCAAGAGAATTTCTTTTAGCTCTTGAGCTATGAAGATGTTTACTTTCAAAGACTTGGTGGTATGCATCCCAGTGTTATTCAAAGAGGTAATTTGCTCAGATAGTTTACTTGATGGCAGATATTACATGCTTCTTATCTTACTCATCATTGACGCAATTCAGGAGTATTTTCTTGTGACCCTTGGGAGATGATTACAGGAGAAATACCTGGTGTGGAAGCTCCAAAGCTCTTTTATCCATAGATCTCCCGGGACACCCGTGAATAAGCCGTCTCGTGCAGAAGTGGTGATGAGGCAGCGCACGCGAGCGGGAYGCGGCTAGTGCAGTTTCTGTGAGCTCCAGCCTCTCAGAGAAGTGGAATTTGGCCTTTTTTAAGGCAGGAATATGTCAGAGTCCTAACATTTAAAACCTAGAAGTGAGTGTCACTTCTAGTGAGTGTTCATAAGAATATATTATATAAGCAAAGTGTTAACATAGGAACCTGATTAAAAAAAAGGAGAAAAAAAAAGTGTTACAAGATTCACAATAAATTTGGCGRAAAAAATGAAAACGATGGTGAGATCTCAGGGTGACCATTCTGTCATTACAGTTCATGATCTGATTCCTGGCCTTGATGGCCTTGCGGAGCAGCTGCCGTGCTGCAGCAGTCGGAGTCTCGAGCTGCTTTTCTGTCCAGAGCCAGATCTCCCCCTGAGCATTTGCATGGGGAGAAAGGGTGCCCCGTTAGACTTGGCTTATTTTGTCCATAGTTTAAATAACTCTTTTTTTGTTCTTCTCTCCTTGTTTTCCAGCAACAGTTGGCCAAGAATATTAAATTTGGGCAGCCTCCRCAAATGACAGTGTCTGCGAGGACAACGGGGGAGGCAAACACTAGTGCAGAAGAGGATCTGTTGCTCGGCGCCCCCATGGAGGTCGAGACTCAGCAGGATGCAGCGATTCCCGACAGTGGTAGTAAAGTGAGTGCTTCAAATCCACATGCTCACAGTGTTGCAGTGGCACTGGCTCAGTAAGGTGCAGGGGGGCACGGCAGAGGCATCCAGATACACAGGCCGCTTTATGTGCCTGATGTCTCTGAGCTCAGCTTTTGGAGCAGCAGCAAATAGAAGCTCTCGGTGTCCTTCGTGTCGGGGTGCCACGAAGCAGCAGTTTGAATGTCCACTCTGAGCTTCCAGCCAAGCTGACAACACTCACAGCATGGCTGGAGCACRGGACTTTATGTAAGGCAGACAAATTCTATGGATTTCCCAGCATGGGAAGCTGTGTGCAGCACAGCATGACAAAAATGAAAATCCTTCCAAAATGAGAGGGACTGGAGCCTAAATCAGTAAAATAATTGGTTCCAAAGGAAACATCCRCTTTCTCATGGAACAGAAGCTTAAAAACAAACAAGGGAAAGAAGTGCTTTTAGCAACATCCATGAATCTAAGTGTCAGGTATAACTGAGGTAATGATCCGTAGAGATTTTGATACCAGGWACTGCAGACCTTCCGGAGCCTGGAAGGGCTGGTTAGGATAGGGTAGGAACAGAGGTAGCGATGCTGCTTCCCTAGAACCCCTTGATGTTGTTGGGCAGGCTGGAAGGGAGTGGGGCAGTCCCGTGGAACTGGCCTGGCTGTGCGCACGCAGCCCCTCGTGTCCTGCGGGGACACGAGAGCACGGCCTGCAGCGCGTGTTCCTCAGCACCYGGCGAGCTGTTTGCCTTTCCCCTTGCTAATGGCGTGCTTGTACACGTCCTGTGGATGCCACCAGACATGCATGCAGTGGAAGGTGGGCACAGCAAGCAGCTGTGTGGCTTGGGCCTGCATGCAAGCAAACCTGTAGCAGGGAGGCTTCTGGCCCAAATTCTTGCTCTGTCTCCCAAGGGCAGCACCACTCCTTCCACCTCCTCCCTTGAGGCTGTGCTTGGATCTGCACGGGGTCAGGTTTCTGGAGAGGCTGTGCACATGCARCTGTCTCTTCTTCTGCAGCCTGGAAGGCTAAAAGTGAGGTCAAAATGCAGTGTATTCTTTGTGTTTCACAAGTTGTCCCTCGTGAAGCAATCACTGCAGGTGGATCAAGATTATCCTGTGTATGTGAGAGCACAAGGAGACACATTGGCTACATATCTCAGTACTGGGAGGTGGCTCTGTGTCTGGTGCATTTTTTGCGAGCATTTCAGCTCTTTTATTGGGTTGTGGTTGACCAGCGTGTCACCTAGTAACCTCCAGGTCACTTTAATTCAAGCACTAGAATTGATTGACTGGAGTATCTTGGTGCAATAAGGAGCAGAGAGCCAGTCCTTAATATCTGCTCTGTTCGATAGTATCAACTAAATAATAATAAAGCCACTGGGCAGAGTCTTCCCGGTGTACAGGTAGGAGGGATCCCTGCTGCAGGGGTGCCGGAGTCGAGCATGTGCAGACAGGAGCTGGTGACCCAACTGCGGTGTCCAGGAGCGGCGAGAGGGCTGGGCGGCTCCGGAGCCTCCTGCCACGCAGTTCCCTGCCCGCCCTGGTCCAGGCGACCGCTCGCAGCTCCGGGATCCCATCCGCTTCGTGGGAAGAGRTGTCAGGAACAGCCACAGTGCCTGACGACAAGGCGATGGGACTCCTAGTCCTGGCAGGCCTAGCTCAGGTGGAAGAGAAACCAGTGAAGAACTGCAGGAAAGCCCCCCGAGCTGTGCGTTCCGGTGTAGCTACCGTGCGAGGGAAGTGTGTTCTGCCTCTAGTGTATGGTGACTTGTGTCAGCAGCTACCCCGTGTTCACTCACAGCAGGGATTCAAAGAGCAGCAGAGAGGAAAGCCTAAGACTTGGAAACAAGAAGTGCTTGTCCATTGCGTTTGCTGTGACAGAAAATAACATAAAAGTACATTAAATATAAAGAAATTAGTTAAACACATTTTCTGTGTCTAAATTGAACGATTCTACAAGTTCTTTGAATCGATTTGTTAGATCTTTCATGCACTAATACCAGGCTGTGGAAATATTGTTTTCTAGGCAATTGATACTGCAGATTTGTTGAGGACTGTGAATCTGCCCGGAACAGTACATGAAGTGGAAGAAAAGGTGGGAAATCTTTCATGCTGGGTCTGCACTGAATGCCTTTCTAATATTAAATATTAGCGCTCTGATGGTCACTTTTACTGTGATACCCGTTTCATTGTTTCATTGTCACGCACCATTCTGTGAACGTTGTCGTTCCGGGGCGTCCCTGCAGTGTAGGCCGTGAGGAGCACGCGGGCCCGAGGAAGGCACTGCTCTCTGGAGAGCTGCCCGCAGGAGGCCGCGCGGCAGAGCTCCCTCCGTGCCGGTCTCGCAGCATTCCTGCGTTGGTTTATTAATCACAGAGTCAGGATTTCCATAAGTACTTCTAATGCTCTGTTTGCCAACATGTAATTCAGTAAGCGTATGCAAAATATTCCATCAGCTTTTTAAGTGATTGGTTCCCTAATTTGCATATATTTAACCTCTGAAGATGACAGAGCTGACTTGAAAACAATATGTGTGAATTTCTGCCCTTACAGAACATGTTTTCTCCATTCTGTTTTTATATCTTCCTTTCCCACTCGGCTTGTGCCAGACATAAGCATAACGATGAGGCGGGCGCCCACTGCAGCTCAGTAACTGAGCAGATTGCTAGAATGATCCTAATAAATTTTAACTGAAAAGTATGAAAAGGTGTGTGTGTGGGGCACTGGAAACAGGAAACTGTTATAGCCTTAACTTCCATGGCTAAAGTTTATGATTTCTACARCGGGATTTGGAAATGGGATTTGAAATCTTTTGTGCTAATAAACACTTTTGCATTTAAAACTGCAAAGGTTTTACTGTCTATTTTTAAAATAAAACAAATAGCTTGATAATAACTTCTGTGTGTTTGTGATGCAAACAGGTCGCTCCATTGAAATTGTCTCGGCCAAAAAGACAGTTTTCCTGTTCCGGCACGATTGAAACGATCAATCTGGATGCGGTTCCCCAGGCTGTTGCTCGTCTGGACAACAGTGCAGCTAAGCACAAGCTGTCAGTAAAGCCTAAAAAGCAGCAGATGTCAAGAAAACACAAGAGATTAACAAAGGTAGTGAGCAAATGGCCACTGCTAAACATTGCAAGCTTAAAGAATGGAATTCTAGGTCATAGAATAGAAGCTTGGGATCTATTCCTTTAGGTCATGGATACCAAATGGTGATTCATGACTTCACATTATATTTTTGTCACTCTTGGGAGAGTTGTATTTTTTTAAGGGGCATCATTCCAGTAGGTTGGTGTCATGTAGGTCTGTGTAACGTAACATGATGTAATCCATAAACTGGAATGTGATGCCTCTGAAACTAATATCACTGTAAAAAGGAAAAAAAAAAGTAGTAAAATATGAAGTAACAGCAGCCTTGTCTCCCTTTTGTAGGGATCACAAAGTTTAACGGTAACAGAATTTGAGCCAGAGGATCTAGAAACTGAGCTCTATGCAGAAAGATACCCAGCTTACATCACAGCAGAGAGGCTCATCCAGAACAAAGATGAACAGAGGGAGCTTCAGTTGGCAGAAAAGAAGAGAATTGAAGATCACTGGGGGATCTTTGAGGCCGAAAGGATAAGGCAGATTGTTGAAATGGAGGAACAAAGGGAAATGGAGGAGCAGAGGTGCCAAGAACTTGAGCAGATGCAGAAGGAGCAGGAAAGAAGGCCTTGCGAAGAGGAGAGCGAGCAGCAGCTCCTGGCGGGAGAGACATCTTTGCAACCAGAGAAGCAGAGGCTGGTGGAGGTGGAGAAGAGGCAAGAGCTGGAGCAGCAGAGGTACAAGGAGCTGGAAGAGCAACAGAGGCAGAAGCTGGAGGAGCAAAAGTGTCGGGAACTGGAGGAGCAACAGAGGCGAGAACTCGAGGAGCGGAAGCAGCAGGAACAGGAGCTGCAGAGGTGCAGGGAGCTGGAGGAGCAACAGAGGCGAGAGCTGGAGGAGCAGAAGCAGCGGGAACAGGAGCTGCAGAGGTGCAGGGAGCTGGAGGAGCAACAGAGACAAGAACTTGAGGAGCAGAAGCAGCGAGAACAGGAGCTGCAGAGGTGCAGGGAGCTGGAGGAGCAACAGAGACAAGAACTTGAGGAGCAGAAGCAGCGAGAACGGGAGCTGCAGAGGTGCAGGGAGCTGGAGGAACAGCAGAGGCTGGAGCTGGAGGAGTTAAGGCAACATGAGATTGAGAAACAATGTCAAGAAGAACAGCAAAAACTTCTGGAGGAGCAACAAGACCTGGAGGAACAGAGCAGGCAAGAAAGAAAGAGACAGGAGCTTCAAGAGGCTGAAGTGAGACTGGTGGATGAGAAAGAACCCGAGACCCTCGAACAACAGAAGAAACCAGAGGAACAAAGGCAGCATTTGAAGGAGGAGGAAGGAGAAAAGACAGAGGAGGAGCAACCCCAGCGAGTACCAGAGAAGCAACAGAAACGGGAAGAGCAGAGAAAACATAAGCTCACCAAGCAGATGCACATGGAGAGGGAAGACAGTGTGCAGCCAGATGGGCTGGGGAAGCAAGAGGAGCAAAAGGAACAGGAGCGGAGCAAGCTGGAAGAGCGGAAGATAGACCCAGAAGGACAAAGTCTTCAGGAAAAGCAACAAGAACAAGAGAAATCCTTAGAAGAGCAGCAGGACAAGGATCTTCAGTCCTCTAGAAGGATAGATGAGCACCCAGCAGAGGAGAAGCTCCAGGAAGACTCAAGGCCTCAGAACRTCGAACAGCCGGAGAAAGAGGATAAACCAGTGGAAGAAATGCTGGTCCAGAAACTCAAGAGGGAAGTTGGGGCGCAGGAGCAGAAGCGCCTGGGGGAAGAACTGAGGTGGCAGGAGGTGGATGCAAGGCAGACTGCGTCCAGACCCTTCACCTTCCAGGTGTCGTCCGGAGAGAAGCAGATCCTGTTCCAGAAGGTGAACCTGAGTCCCGTCATGCCCGTCAGAGGCGCGGGGCTCCCGCCCTGCTCCGGCAGGGACCCCCGGGCCCACGGCTCCGGCCGGGGCTCCCCCGCGCTGCCCTCGTCCGGGGGCGTCCCCCACACGGCCATCCTGGTCACGGGCGCGCAGCTCTGCGGCCCCGCCGTCAACCTCAGCCAGATAAAGGACACGGCCTGCAAGTCGCTGCTCGGTCTGGCGGAGGAGCGGAGGAAGGTGGATGTCCCCTCGCCAGAGAGCGCCCCGAGGAGAGCGCCGGAGGCCAGAGCGGGCAGCGCCAAGGCGAGGTACGCCCAGGAGGCCCTGAGCAGCCAAGCCGTCCTGGCCGAGTGGGCCTCGATCCGCTCGCGCATCCTCAAGGGTGCCGAGAGCAGCAGGGGCGGCGAGAAGGAGCGCGGCAGCGCGTGCCGGCACAGCAGCGACTGGACGCCCCGAGGCCGAGGGGCCCCCCACGGCAACCTGAGGAAAACCCTGTCTGCAAACGCCAAGTTCTCCATCACGCCGGCGTGGCAGAAGTTTTCAGAGTCTTCCAAGAACAGTTCGGACGCCGAGAACGCGAGCGCAGYGATGGGCCAAGAAGCTGCGGTGGCTGCGGGGAGAAATACGGGACCATCCGCCAGTTCCAATGGGCAGGGGGCTCCCAAGGACAACTTGGCTGAAACAGCAAAGGAGAAACCGGAAGCCCCTCGTGAAGTGACGGACAACACGGAGGGCTGTAAGTTTGCCAAGGATCTTCCATCTTTCCTTGTTCCAAGTTTTCCTCATTCTCCCGGCAAAGAATCGTCCCAGTCAGACTCACCAGGTGCTCCGGAAAGCCAGAATAACAGCACGAGGAAGGTGGATAAACCGGCGCCAAACGGAGAAGAGAACACTTCTCCTTTCGGAATTAAGTTGCGGAGGACAAACTACTCCTTGCGCTTCCATTACGAGCAGCAGGTAGAGCAGCGGAAGAAGAAGAGGTACAGCGCCGGGGACAGCTTCGACGGCGTGCCCGACCCCCTCGTGGCGGCCGAGGAGGAGGCCGCGGGGAGGGCGGCTGCTCCCGGCCCCGTCAGAGACTCGCGGGGCTCCCCGGGCRCTGCGCAGGAGGTGGCGCCGCCGGCCGGGACCCCCCCGGCGCTCCCTGCTCAGGAGAAACCYGCGGGCAGGGCGGGGGCCGCGCAGAAACCCGCGCTGGCCCCCAAGCCCAGCAGCCAGACGCCGCCGCCCTCGCCTCTCTCCAAAGGGAACAGGCCCAGCCCTGCCGAGGCGCTGGGGCCCAAGCTGGTGAAGGCCGAGTCGGAGGGCGGCTGGAAAAGGGAGGGCCGGGTTGGCGCGGTGCCCCCCGCAGCCCCGAGCGAGGGCAGGAGTGAAGAGGAGGAGACCAGAGAGAAGAAGTCGTTTTTCCCATCCTTGAGTATCCCGTGGAGAGAAAGAAATGACAAAAAGCCTGAGCCGCTGAAAAAAGGTAGGCACTTTGGAAACACCCTTTGACTGCTCTCTGCGTCTCCGGAATGGGATGCGGGYGTCCAGAGGCAGGAATGTGCTGCCACTGTGCTGTCCTAGCTGCTCCGTGTGTTATTTGTGAGGATGAGCAGGGTGTCCCCTTCCGGCAGCCTGATTCAGATGCACGGACCCTCCGCCCGGGTGGCCTGCCCAAGAAAGTCGGTGCGAAGGGCTTCCCGTGGGAGGGAGGTTCCGCAGCGGCTCAGGCGGTGGCGCAGGGTTGGGCGCGCCGCAGCGTAGCGGGACTCTGAGGAGAGGGGCTGCCGCTGCTACTGCCCTGCAGCGCAGCCGCTCCTGGGGCGGCCGCGCCAGCGCCAGCGCTGCTGAGGTCTCCGTGCCCRTACCTGAGCGCCTCCCTGGGCAAATTCTGTACCCAGCAGAGCGGGCCACACAACACAGCACTCAGTAAGTGCAGCGTTACGTAGCGAAAGGCTCCAGGTTTCAGCGTTGGATTGGGGATGCCATTTTGTCCATTCCTGACTTGTACAAGCCTTTAAGACATTTAAAAACTGTTTTCAGCACCCCTGATGCTTATTTTCTCAGTCTCGTTGAGCACGGGCAYAGCTGCACTTTTCCCCTTGCTTTCAGAGGAGGATGGATGCGCGGAGGCGGCGCTGCCAGCCTATTGAGTGGCTCGTCTGCCTTGGCATGGGTGTTGATAGCCAGGTCTCRGGCATCCCCTGTGCTCGCGGGCCTCGTGGAGCGGACTGGGTGCACGGAGGTGGTCTCTGAATCWCCTCTGTGTCTGCAGGAGGCTCGGGTTTCTGTGTTCATTTGTGATTTAGARAAGATAAGTTTAGACAGACATATGGGAACATTGAATTAGGTCTTAATTTTCTGAAGAATACCTGGAGATTTTCAGCACTTGGCTTGTCCTTTGTAAACGCTTGTGGACAACCTGGGATTCAACTAACGCAAAGATTCCACATGGAGCCAAGTCCTGCTGCTCTGCTGGGGATGAGAGATGTTGTATGTATGTGACTCAGCCCTTTCTGGTCCCTTTTTCTTGCAGAAAAGCCCGTCCTCCAGAGCAGACACTCTCTGGATGGCTCTAAGCTGATGGAAAAAGTGGAAACTTCGCAGCCGCTTTGGATTACGTTAGCGCTTCAGAAGCAGAAGGGGTTTCGTGAGCAGCAAGCCACGAGGGAGGAGAGGAGGCAGGCCAGGGAGGCGAAGCAAGCAGAGAAGCTGGCCAAGGAGAACGTGAGCACTCTTGATAAATCGACCCCTTAGAAACACGGGGGCTGTCGGGGTAGCTATCGGCCGGTGCAGCAGCACGAGGGCCACCTGCCACATGGGTCTTCAGAACTCAAGGGACCAAGATGCTGARCTTCAGCACCTGGGGATAATTGCTGGAATGTTTAGTTATTCGTGAATATTACTGGGKTTTATTAAACTTACATTATTAAGATCGAGCAGATGAAGTAAGTCACATGTAGCACTCAAAGGTTTCATGCTTGAAATGGGCACTGAGTCCAGCATTTCTCCTTTCTTGCCTTATAAATAGGTATTTAGTATTCATGCTTTTCTGTTACTAAACTAAGAAGTGAAAYACTTCTCCGTGCAGTAGAGATGTGAGGCTGCACAAGCAGTGCTGATACTTCAGTGTCTGTTCTGAGACCCAGCTATGAGACAGACACGGGCATGACTAGCGCTGTCTGACGGTGTGCAGGGCATGAGGTGCCCGACCCTACGTGCTGTTCTTCAGTGCTCTGTTAGCAGGGAGCACTGGTTCAAAATATTTGTTATTTTACCCAAAGCCACAGCTTGATGAATTTAGTTTTACTGAGTTTTTTACTAACTTTAGTAACAGTTTTAGAGTGTCAGTGTTTTGATTCCTTGCCTAAAGGAGGGCTAAGGAAGGGGCAGCAACGTCGCTCTCTTGCATCCTCATTTATCAGTTTTCCTTCTCCGCTTCAGGCTGCCCTGGGTAGCCAGTCGGACACTAGAAGCAGCAGCAGAGCGAGCAGCCAGCAGAAACCCGCCCCGCAGGAAGGGGAGAAGAAGCTGGAGACGGCCGTGTCGAGGCTGGAGAGGAGGGAGCAGCTCAAGAAGTCCAACACTCTTCCAACTTCAGTGACAGGTAGGGCGGGAATCCACCTCCCCGCAAGCGCTGCGCGTTCAACAGCCATACTGGGTGGTTCCAGGGAGCGGATGGGACTTTTCTCATGMCACATGCTACCCCTTACTCCTACAATATCCATCTCCAGTTCTGCTCATAAGGTTGGTAGAATTGGAGTTGKTTTTTTATTCATCACCTTCTTGTACCAAGACAGCTAATTGGAGTATCAAAGGCGAGATTTAACTCAAAGGATTGGAAATTAGTAGGAAGTGTTAGAGCTTCACAGAAAACCACTGCTTGCTCTGGCCAGCTGCAGCACAGTACAGAGTACAGCTAATGTTTGTTTTCTCCCCCTCCCGCATGAAAACCCAGTGGAAATTGCAGATTCTGTTCCCTCAACCCCGCTGGCGAAGGAGGTGGCCAAGAGGTTCTCGACGCCCGAAGCCAATCCTGTGTCGACAGAGCCAGCGTGGCTGGCGCTGGCCAAGAGGAAAGCAAAAGCCTGGAGTGACTGTCCGCAGATCATTAAGTGAAGTGAAGTGCCCCGCTGCCGCTTCGTGCGSCCGGTCATGGGTCTCGTTTCATTTGTTCAGCTTTTTACACGTGACAACACTGACCTGCATGTAGTGAAGGACTGAAACCCCGTGACCATTTTGCTCTAGCTCCCTGCAAAGTCTACTCAAACCATACACTCCATTTCTTCAACAAGTAGCTAAATGAGGTCAAGGCAAATCATTTCAGAGCCAAACTCTCAAAAATTTAAGACTGCTCAGATACTGGGTGTAAATTTTAGCCATTCTAATAATAAGAGCCAGAACTTCCATTCGGAAGCTCCTTAAATTCTGAGTATTTGGCTCTGGAATTTTCAGTCTCTACCTGTCAAGTGGAGATGTTGGAAAAGCTTTTCAAAACTCTGTTGTTGACAAGTGATGCAAGATGCATGCTCCCTTCTCTTAGGCCTTCTTTATTTTCTTAATTGTTAAGCTGTATCAACTGTTAGTTCTGTTTGCTGTTTAAGAGCTTCTTCCTTAATGAAGAACTCCAGGAGACCTCTTTCCACCTGCAAATGCTAAGAAAAAAGATGGTAGCATCCAAATCCAAGAAATTACCTAACTTATATTGTCCTAGGCTTACTGCCCTAGGGGTGTACTCTGATTGCTAGGGAGAAAACAATTTCTCCCTAACAAAAATTACTATTTAAACAAACACTCAAAGTTTCCAGAAAGAAGCCAGGGGCAGACTGTTTCTCGAGTGCCCGAGTTGCTCAGCCCTATTAGGGTGTGTAGAGCTGGTGCTTACCGATTAAAACATTAAAGCAATTGTCTGGAACTAAAATAAGCAGCACTGTTTCGGTGCTCGCGTACTCGCTGGATTAGTCTCAGGGCATTCCCACAGGACGAGCTGCAGCGATGGTTGCCCGAGAGGTGTGAGCGGAGATGTCAGGAGCTGAGACCTGCAGCTTTAACCCGGGGTTGCTGCTGCTTCGCTCCTCAGCTGGGACCAGTAGAGCGGAACCCTCCAGCAAGCAGCTTCTGACCCCGGCTCACCTGAACACTCAGTACTTCTGTAACTGGAACAGGAAGTGTCCGCTCCCTCCCACTTACCAACCGGATAAAGTCCGTCACACAGTGACAGCCTTACTACCTTTAACAGCCCAGCGACAGCCATGTTTATGATTTAAAAAGCCACCCTTGCAAATAAATCCTTAACACACTCAATTTGAATTTTACAGGGATGTTTTTAATGAATTTGAATGTCTGTCCTGTAACCATATGGCTTGGAATAACCTTAAAATGTATGACACTACAAAGGGAGATCCTTTAAGGGGAGAAGAAATTGTATCACTATGAACTGTTACCACATGGTTTTTATGGAAATGTTTTAGCCAAATAGTGCTGTGTGCTGCATGAGGAGAAGCCCTTTAAATTATGCAGAAAACCAAATTAAATGTGCAATATCCTCCCATTCCTGGACTGCAAAAAGGGCCTGTGAGCAAAAGCTGAAGTAGAGCCGCCGTGCAGGGACGGTGTCCCTCTTACACCAGCACAGCCACGGCGGGCACGGGGCAGCAACAGGCTTATTTATTCTTGGCTCTCTTAAGTGATCATTTTTGAGACAAGTTTTGTATTTAAAATCAAATTCTCTAAAATGCCTACTTTTCATCCTAATGTAAATACATGTTTTAAAGTTTTTATACAGTAGGGGCAATGCTGCTCTCAGATACTTGAAGGAAAAAGTGCTTAACCCCTTCAAAGTAAAATCTCTGCAGACATACCTGAAGGAAGAGTTGGATCAATCATAATTTTTGTTCTGCTAGCACCAAGACTTAGTGCTTCTTAAGTTCAATTTCTGCTTTATCTGAGTTTACAAGCCCGCACTATGGAGTTGTAATTACAAGACCTAAACTGCTTGAAATCTATCTCCAGGATTTTTTTTTTTGGGGGGGGAGAGGGTAGTGGGGGGAAGCAGGGGGGAAGGAGCTAGGCAGAAATATGAAGGTGAAATAARTCAAGATTAAGGAAAGTAAAGAGAGGCACTGGTATTCTGAACAGCATAGCATAATTAGGTGCTATTGTGCATGACATGATGAAACAATTTTCTGATACAGTACTCCTACATCACATAGAATAGAGCTTTCATTAAGAATGGTCTTAATCCAAAGCTTCAAAGCAGAGTTTCTTCAAGCGCAAGGGTATCTAGTGTGACAATGGAAAGTGTATTACGTCCAGTACGTGGTGGAAGCATTTCCAGGGTGTACATGTTCAGCAGTGACATTTCATGTTCAATTAACGCAAATTTGCACTAAATACCAATGAAGTGTTACTTTGCTTTAGCTTTGCAACCATGTCTGATACAAGTGGTGGAAATCTGTAAAAAAATCATTACTACTGACTTTAAAAGAGCAAAAATGTTTTAAGAATGGAACAAACCACTATGTAGTATATCGTCTCAACTTTTTGTAACTTACACAAAATACCATTTCTTCTGACAAGGTTAAATATGATTAACCTCTATGTTCATATAGTAATGTATAAAAACTATAAGATGTAAAATTGTGGGTATTTGTTGTGTACTTTTTTAATTTTTAAAATGTTTAAAGTGCAATTGTTTATTATACTAATGTCATTTTAATTCTTATTAAACTATAACCCAGTCAAAAATTAATTAATGATCTCTGTGTATTCATTGCCTCCTTTTGTTAGCAGTATAGCTCAGTTTTACTTTATAAATAGACCTTTATTTCTACAAGCATCTTGATAATGCCTTTCCACTAACAGTAAAAGTACATAACAAGGCATGATGAAATGCAAGAGGCCATTTACTATTTATTCAATATTCTAAAATTCCAAGCAGATGGCCTATAAAAGAGAGGATAAAATAGTTTCTACCACAGATTTTTAAAGACTTTTGAGATCAGGCTAATGCTGAGAGTTAAGTGCACTCTTGCTTCATCATTAATAAGAATTACCACCATTCTTACTAAGGTGGTACAGACAACAAGCAGCTTGCACAGTGCTTACACAGTGAAGTTCTCTGTAAAGACCTTACAGAATTCATTAATTTGAATTTCTTCACAAGTGACTCGATCGAGGTTTGATTTGAGCACTATACACTTCATCTTGGGCCTGGTTCTGTAACTGTCTTTGAAATCTGGTAGGTATTCACATGTCACTATCTCTCCATCTTAAGGTAGCAGAAGTAGCTCCTCCTGTCTGCAAATCACTGCAGGTGTACACTTGCTGAGTGGGAGCCAYGGAGAGGTGAAAGACGACTCTGTTTTTGCAAAGTGTACACAGCGAAAACCATCACCCCAAAGCATGTACAGGTGCAGGCTGTGGCATCAGAAGTCAAGTCAAAAGACAGATTCCACAAGAGACTTGACTTGATTACCTTGCTACAGAGCAGCAACCTGCACTCGGAGCAGTTGCCCACTGACCAAGACTGCAGCACAGAGCTGGGCACCTCAGGGTGCAGGCAAGGCTGGTGTCATGGAATGAAATGAATTCGTCCCTCTTCCAAAGGGCAGAGCATGGCACATTCCCACAGCCTCTCACCCTTCTCCAAGTGCTGGAAGTCAGCTGGACTGACTTCTGTTTCCTGCTCTATGGGTCAAAGCAAAACCTTAAATTCCAAGCCATGCGAAACACTGAGGCTTTCCTGAATTGGAGCTTACAAGTGAGGGAGGAGCAGTGAAGCTCCTGGGGGTGCTGCTGAGCAGTCATAGTCCTTCAGTCAGTACAGCACATTAGTAAACACCACTCTTCCTACTGGAAAAATACTGGATTTTTTTGTACCTACCTGGTACAAAAATGCTACCTGAGCAAAGAGCATCCATCAGTGACAGGCAGGCACAGAGGCAGACAGAACCTGCGAGTTCTTAATTTACAAATGTAAACAATAAAAATGAAGCAGCTTAACATTTTAGCTGTTCTTTTTTTCCGGTTGTATACAAATCTAGGCAATAAACATAATCATTTCTACAGCCAACAACAAGCTTTGTTCCCCATACTACAGGGGAAGAGAAAATCTCTCCTGGGAGCTTATCTACTCCTTCTGCTATTCCACTCTTGGCATTCAGGATCCACACTCTGCCATCTGTAGATACTGCTGCCAAAAGAATTTTGTTCTTTAAGTCATCATTTTGGAAAACAAATGGTGTTCCATATACACTTGAAGTGGCTTCAAATTTCCACAGTAAATTACCCTCCATGTCACAGCAGTAGATAAAGCAGTCATGAGAGCCAAAAAATACTTCTTGCTTAGTTAAACTTGAGATGCATGGAGATGAAAACACTGGTCCGTTAGTGGAAAACTGCCAAACCTGCGGAAAGAAGATAACCATCCATTAGTGCAGACATCATCAATCTAACAGCAACCGGAATTTTTTAACGGACAAGTGGTAGACAGGACAGCATCCTGGATTTCACTAGGAATACCTGTTATGTAACATTAAGCTTTATGCATCTAGTAAATATYTAGCATGAAATGACTTGTAAAATTGTTGTGCAAAAGCTACTACCTTCTTGTGTGGCTTTCCTTGGAAAAAGGAATATTCCAGGGCTAACAGAGGCARTAGTGGCCTTGTGCACTTCAAATTCAGAAAAGGCTTTGCCATTACCCTGTGTACTATAGCTCAGGCAAACAGAAACCAGTTCCAGTTGATTTAACTACAAACACAAATCGCACTCATCTGAGAAGAACTAACAGAAAAGGGGGTCTCATTTAATTCAAGGTGATGGCAGGCACATGTTTTGCCAGAACTATGATTTGGCATTTCTCTGCCATGGCATATTTGTTTGATAAATGGATAAGTATTCTAATAAAATCTTAGTTCCAAATAGCCACCATCTTATAGGAGAGATGACTTCAAATATTTTTGAGAAACTTGTAAAACAAAGTTTTATTTGTTGGTTCAAGTCTTGAACATTTACTTTAGGTATGGGCAAGCTCTTGAAGCTTTCTGCAAGAATTAATTTAAAAAAAAATCCCTCGCTAGAAAAATAAACACATTCAGCTGTGTCTGATTCACAAAATGCTGCAAATAGTAAACTATTTTAATCACTAAGTGTCAGAAAACAGTATTAATGAAGTATCTTATCCAGAGTTTTGTGATGAACATAAGAAAAAAAACCACCAAGTGATAATTTTTACCTTTTCTCCAGAATGAGTCAAACAATACAAGTTTCCATCCACACATCCAACATAAACATACTTCTCGTTGCAGTGAGGCGAGGAGAAGAGCGGTTTTCCCAGGGAAGTTTTCCAAGTCTTGTTTCCTGTAGCCTGTGAATAACAGCATGGAATACCCCATGTTTAATTCCTAGGAAGCTACGCAGTCCTTTGCCACAGCTTCGCCCTGCCCTCTGCAAATCTTCCCCCCCAAAACAAAGTCCGCAGGCTTCTCTCATCCAGAATGCAAGCCAGAAACACACTTATTCAACAAAGGAGTGTTCCCTGTGTTTAGAGTGTTCCCTGAGTTACTCTTGTCCTTGTTCTCCTCCTCCCCCTTGGCAAAAAAAAAAAAGGGGGGGGCAGGGGGAACGACACAAAAACCTATTTCCCAAGCTAACACACAATTTTAAGAGAGACAGATTCATTTTCAGTTCTATCAGCTGAAGAAGCTCATCATAAGTGAAAAGAACTAACAAAGAGGAGGATAGCTTGAAAGTCATATTAATTGTGCATATCATGTACTACAAATGCTACAGAAATGCTGCAATCTACAAACTATGATAATCCCAATAAACTCCTAACAGAACCTGCACCTTCCTAATTATTACAAACACTCATTTGGAATAAGAAAACATGAGTTTGAGTTTTCTTACTGCAAGCTCCCCTCTTACTTTTGTTCTAAGACTGGAATGGGTACTGCTGAGGAAAGTGGGAGTGGGTGGGAGGTGACCATGGTAAGGACTGGTGATCAGGATTGGGTCAGATGAAGAGTTGCAAGTAACTGCTCCAAGTGACTATTGTTTTTCTTAGTGTTTTTTTCTGTCTTCTGAAATACAGGAATTACTAAACTGACATTGTGTGTAATAACAGCATGCAATAACAAGATGTCAAGTGAAAAAGACCTTATGCTAGCACATACGATAGTCTCGTTTTCTTAATCAGGAAAGTACTCAACTTCAGAAATGCAGTTTGGTTTAATACAAATTTGAGATGGAGACCAAAAACAAGAAGGCAAAGGTACATACTGGGTTTATAGCCAACAGCAGCCCTCCTAGTGTAGCAACATAAAGATGATGTGGAAAAAGACTTAGGCAAGGAGATGAAAACACAGCTCCACCTTCACAGTGAGTCTTCCATATACAAGTCTTTTCCTGTGAACACAGGGAAAAAGATAAATAAGAGGTTTTACAAATGCAGTTAAAGCTCAGAGTTTGCAAAGAACTTCTAGTAAAACACCTTATCAAACAGAAGTTTACTCAGCAAATACTAGTTGCAAGGAAAGACATAACTCACAATCTATTATATCGACACATATGTCATTTGCTAGTTTCTTCCCCAACAATTACAAGAAGTTAAACCAATGAACTTATGAGCTAACAAGCTTATAACGATAATAATCTATTCTTTTAAAATGTGAGAGTCTCTTTCCACCAGGTAGCCATAGCCAACCTATTCTGAAACACCTATATGTAACTTAGAAAAAGAGAAGCTCGAGGGGTGGTTTAAAACCGGTCAAGCAGCAGGAGAGCCACGGCTCAGACCACCACTAAAACCATTCACCACCACGTAACCCTAGCCCACTCCAAGCAGGCCTAGCTTCTCA
Organism: Eudromia elegans; assembly: GCA_003342815.1. Taxonomy (NCBI): domain Eukaryota; kingdom Metazoa; phylum Chordata; class Aves; order Tinamiformes; family Tinamidae; genus Eudromia; species Eudromia elegans. Next base: position 974,157 of record PTEX01000238.1, on the reverse strand, counting down.
AAGTTTATGACTGGATTCCTGAGATTACTAAAAGTCAGGTCTAAGCCACGTTTTACTCTTCTATGTGTACAAGTTGGTCAGTGTCCTTACATAGATCTCCAGAGCATACACGTGTTGGTCATGCGATCCCACGTAGACTAGGCCACTGGAAGGATCTAGGACCGCAGAGCTTTTCACAGCATCCCCTGTGGCAAAAGTCCAGTGTATTTCACCACTGCTGCACCGCAGCACATGCACTAACCCAGCATAACAGCCTGTGTGAAGTAACATAAAATTGGAGGAAAAAAAGAGTTTAAATATTTATATTATTTATACCGTTAGCTGCATTATTGCTGGCAAGAAATAAGATGATTCATGAGGTTCAGTCCCTAAACAGTTTCCAAAGCTTTTCCGTTTTTAATTCAGAGTCTTTGCTGATGGTTCATACATGCAAAGCTGATTGTTCACTGAGTTCTTTCCAGGTTACATATGGAACATGCTTATCTCCCTGCATTTCTGCCACTTTTCACAGTGATAGCACTAGAAGATGCAGTAAGCTGCTGAAAAGGGTGTTTGCTTGTTTTTTAAATTCTTGCTCTCTCCAGTTTACCTTTCTGGAAACAAAGGCACCAATAAAATAAAGCCTGGATATTTTCTAAGTAATCTGAGCTATAGTTGTATAGACTCCTGAGGTCACAACAGAACATTAATTCAGTTTTCTTATCACAGTAAACAGCAATCTACAAACCAGTGAAAATGCACTATTTATGCTTACTTTGCATAAGAAAGCCCATCACCTAGCTAGCTGTGCTCATCGGTTGATGTGTACATATTACTTAAAAAGGTAACATCAAAAATAACAACTCTGGTGACCACAGAGGTGACAAAAAACAGGATATACCAGCCAACTGACAGAGTTTTATATAAAAGGGCTGCAAATAGCACAAAGCCTACAGAGATTAAAACTCGCAAACAACGATAGATTGCATGCAACAGAGTCAAAAGGGATTTTTTTTCAAAAAGCTTAATTATCTGAAGCACCATGTACTAATTTCTGCTTCTATCAATTTTATACAAAACATTTTTAGTTTATAGGGTTTTGTGTTACCTTTCCACACTTTTAAATAGCAACTTAATGGTCACACTAACTAACCCCTAACAAGGAACTGAACTCATTGATTATTCTCTTCCTCCTTATTAAGGTCCTACTAATAAACTGGCATATAATAAGTGAAAAAATTATAATAAGCTAAATAAGTCCCTTTACTCATTATCATGAAACTTAATTTACTTTCTTCTCTCTGGTTCACAGCAGATCAGTTTTGAGACAGATCATGGAGTTTATCAGGAAATGTAGGAGCAGGGCATCCAAAAGGGAGGTAGGATTCTGTCATTCATCTTATATTTAGCAGAGAAAATAATTTTCAACAAAGGCTAAAACAAAAGACCTACCAACAACAATGAAATTTCCACACTTAGATGCACAGGCAGAAGATTCAATACGATCTCCGAGGTTCTTCTCCCACTTTACTTCTCCCAAATCTAGATCAATTGCCTGCATTATATGAGAGTGAGAGCCAATATACACAGAGGCAGACGTTTCACCTGTAAATGGAATTATGAGCAAGGGCGATGCATCAACACATCTTCCGGTATTTGACGTCCATCTAATGTGTAATGCCAATGAACCCGCTGCTCCAGGACTACACTCTGCAGGGCTTGGCTGAACAGAACAAGAATCTAATTTATCCGCCTTGTTGGTAATTGGTAAACTTCTGCTCTTCTCCATTTCATTCTCTTGCTCTTGGCTTTTCCTTACACCTGGGGACAGTAAGTGCAGAGAGGATGGCTGTTTTCTTACTTCCTTTCCAATCTGTGCCATATCACTGGGTTGTGTAAAGGAATTGGAGGAATTCATAGAAAAGAACCGATTTCCTCGGCTCAGTGCAATAAAAGGAACTATCCGAAGAGCAACTTCAAAGTGTCTTTCAGATTTCAGTTTAATGTACTTTCCACTGAATTCTTCTGTACTGTCTTCACCTAATTTTCTTTTCACTGCATTGTCATAGTTCATTAATGGGTCTTCATTTGGAACCAGAATTTTAAGAATATGCTTATAAACCTCTTCAAATGAGCAGCTGAGAATAACTTCGAGGAGTGCAGGAACAGCTCTGCCTACTAGAATCTCAATTTCTTCATAAAATCTTAGAGCCTTTAAGGAGTCTCCACCACTGTAGAGAAATACTGAATCTTTAGAAATTTCTGTGGAATCATCGAGGAGACCCAGAACAGACTAGAAGAAGGAAGGAGTAAAGAGAAAACAATTCAGGGGTGGTAAACAGCACACAAAAAATATGAACTTGGGTGAAATCTATCTGAATAACCTATAACTACCACTTAAGTCAGCAGAAATTTTTTTTTATATATATATATATATATATATATATAACACTCCACAAAAATCATTTTAGCACCATATATATATATACACACCCCCATATATATATAGTGTGTGTGTATATATATGTATGTATATGTGTATATATGTATATACACACACACTCTTCTTCAATCACTAGCAAGTTGGTGCTAAAATTATTTTTGTGGATTGATATATATACATATATATTTTACTCAATTCCAATTCTGCAGTTAAGTAATTAAAACAGATTGTGCTGTGGCTTTGTCAGTCTTTTCCAAACTCAATCCCATTTATTACTGACAAGGAGCTTTCTCCTTCTCTAAGGAGCTTTCTACTTCTCTAAAGCAAGTCTTTTGCACAGGAATTAAGAAACAAAAGAACCACAAAGTCCAAGACACAATGATGAAACTGTGCCATCCATACAAAAAAAAAAAAAACCCCAAAACAGGGAGAGCCTCTCCAGTTCAGTTATCTGTAGAAATAAGAGATTCTGGTAACATAGCAGCTGGATTTTTCTGTTTGTTTACAAAATTTCCATGTCCCAGTTGCTTGTTTCCCTTAGAGATACCTTATTTTTGCATGTGAAACTGTATTCAAAAGTCTCCTGACAGATTATGTCCGTGTTATGCTAATTTTATGTACCATCASTGTCCACAATTTTACCTGATAAAAAAATATGATCCCCTCATGGCTGTCACACAGCATCTGTATTCAAGTATTGACTGAATAGACAGAGCTATATAATACTTAATGCATAGGCAGATAGAATGTTCTGGTTGCATTAGTCACACTTCTTAAAATTGTTTAATTCCTGACATACTTATAAAGATCTTCTTGCAAAGATAAAAAGGCAGCTCAAAATACTACCTTCCATAAATACTGCAATCTCTCCCACAATTCCTCAGTGCCTCTCAGCTTACTGTCACTTCTTCGACAGTTTAGATGGCTGTGGTAAATCTTGTTCAGCTCAGACAGATCGACTTTGCCTTTGTGGAAAATAAAGCATTATTTTTATTCATTGCTCTTTATCATTTACACTTCCAGAACTTGCTTTGCCCAAATAGACACTTTTTTTTTGCCTAGGCTTCCTTATTCATAGGTGATATTCTACCTGTATCCTTTTATCCTATGAATCAACTATACCCACCCTTCAAAATACAGTCATTTTTTTTGAGAATTTTATCTACCCTCCCACCTAATCCCACATAGAGTACCCGATCTTTTCCAAAGTAAAGGCAGGGCTCTGCCACAGAGCCTAACAGGAAGAGCTGGGAAAATAGATGTGCAATTTTAATACTTAAATGGATTTTATTCCTGCTCTTTGATTCTCAAATAAAACATTATCAAGCAAACATACATGTACGTGGCTGACACATCAGACAAATTTACTGTTTTCAAATACAGCTGTCTGCCTATACTGACATTTCCTACAAGGAATGAGTTATCTGACCTATGTATTTAAAAAACAYGGATCTGTACTTTGGTCAATGAAAATGAAAAAGGCAAAAGAAAAGGAGAGCATTARAGAAAGTTGCAAAGATATTTACAGTTTCATTTACCGTGTGATGTTAAAGGCAAAGTTTTAATCAGTACAAGGTCATCAGGGATTGCATGAGTTGGTAGATGTGTCTGAAGTTCTTTAAGAGTTTCTCTCTCTTCGAAATCATCTTTGGGTACAACAAACAAGATGAGCTTTTCCTGCTGATACCAGGTCACTGCACAAGCTTCTACATGACAAAGATCTTCAACAGTCTGTAATTCAAAAATATTAGTCTTACTTGTTTTGAAATGCAGCTCAGTAGTACAGCAAAAGGAATAAAATCCACAATCAAAGAAAAAACCCAGACTGTTAAATTTGTATTTGTTTCATCTTCCTACGTAACATCCTATAAATACATATATGTACTAGATTTTATGTTAATTTATGCAGAAACATTCAATGTCAGACATTGAAGAATGAATTTAACATTAAGCAAAAGCAGTACAGTGATCAACAAATCAAATTTTTCAGTTATCTATATAACTGTGTTATTTAACATATTTTTCTAAAAAGAAAAATACTAACACATGAGGAAACACTTCTTTGTCCAAACTGTCAATAAGGATGCAGAACACAGTTGTTGTTCTTGAAATATAAATACTTCTAATAAATACTTAAATCATGAATTCTTAATAGAAGTAGTATCAGGAGTTTACATTACTACACATGGGCTACATTCTGTCCCTATCTTAAATKATATAGTCCAAACCCTGGCTGATCACATACTACTATAGTAAGAATGGCTTTAATGAAATCTAAACAAATATTAGTCAAAACAAAAGATAATTTTAAATTTTTTTATTCATACTTAAATCAGATCCTCAAAACTGAATGTACCAATACGCCTATGTGACTTGCGAGAAAAACCTGAGGATAAGCACTTGCAATTAAATCATAATAGCTCTTACCGAAATAGCTTAAAAAGAGAAGGCAAAAAGAAAGGATCCCCTCTCCAACAAACTCTCTTACAGTAATGCCAGTTGGCTGAATGCAATGAAATGATCTGATTCATTTGATAATTTGCCATCTTATAAAATGCAAGAGCTGACTGAATGAGCRGTGCCCAGAAAAAAAGCAGTTACTTTTCACAAAATCATTATGGAAGGTAGAASAGGTATTAATTTCTTGCGAACTTGGCTACAATTGGTTCTCCAAAAGAATATCTTTGCCAGAAATACTTCACCAGAAGAACAGACAGCATGAAAACTTTAGTTACCACACTACAAATCACCTTTCTGAATTGAAGTCAAGAGCAGTTTTCATGCTAGATCCACACCATAAAGGAATTGTGCTGAGAGCCTATATAGGACATTAYCTTCTCACACTAAACACCCTTTATAGGCCTCTGGGCTATACCTGAAAAATTTACTCTCTAYAAGGAGATTCCTTTCTGAAATCGTGAACTTTTTTTTTTCTGTAGAAAATCTTTTGGAAAAGAGAGCTTGACAATATAWAAAAAAGTATAATTAATTTCTAATTATAAATTTGTAAATTGCCTATATCAGTATTTCAAAAATGCAATGTCTAAACGGAAAACAAGCCTAGTAATAATTATTTTGCTTTTTAAATGTGAAACATTGTGTTCTGATAAAAAAAAAAAAAACCACACTTAATTTAAGAACAAAAAGGAAATCCATCCAGAACATTTATTCTGAGGTCTTRAATTCCTCCCACAATTTATGATTCACTGTATTTTCTGAAAATAATGTTTTAATCCATAATAAGCTTTCACTTCTGATTTTCTTGAGCTGACAGCAAGYCTTTGCAGAGATCTTTGCTATAAACAATCTAAATACCAGTTTGTGGTCCCTTCTGGTTAAGGGTATTTACAGATCTTMACCAACCATCATAGTAGTCTCTCATAGACAAAGTTTGTGCCTTGTATAAAAATGAACTGAGAGATTTGTTTGCCTGAATGTCGCATGCGAGATACAATCCACGAGTCTCAGAGTCTTAGATATATGCAAGTACTAGTGAATAATTCTTTAGTATTTTTCAGGTATTTATACAGTTTCTCACTTCTACTGGAATAGGCCACAAAATAAAACATGTTTCCAAAAAACAAATTCCTTTCTCTTACGTACCTAACATTAGATACTTGACTAGACTAGATACTTGATTTTCTTTAAGACTCCTGAAAGTAATCTGAAATTGAGTAAATACAGATTTGTGATGATAATTACATACTCCTTATCCCTGTATTGGCACACTCTACTTAATAAATGTGGTATTACCTGCTGCAAATATTCAATATTAAAGCGTTTGCCATGACGTTTAATCTGATTGTCTTTCCGGCCCAGGAAGATCATCTTTGCATCTTCCACTTTTACAAAATCCCCTGTTTCTCTCATTGTGCCCAAAGGCACAGTTATTTCATCATCAAGAAAGCAGACTCGTTCTTCACCACCTAYAAAAGAAAAGACTGTTGTCACGTATATTAAATAGTGTACTTTTGAAATTATAAAGAAAATACTGAGCAATTTTTCAAATTCTCACACATTCTAGCAGGTATTATCAGAAACATTAAGTGATTGTAACCATTGCCTTCTAAAGCATGGAAGCTGAGTTATGAAGTTAATTTAGATAATATATAAAAATAACTACTGTAAGTGTCAAAATGCAAGAAAAAAATCATTACAATGAAAGAAACCCRCAGAGAAAATGACGGTAACTTCTGGTCCATCATTCCAACAACCTAAAACACTATGAGCAGGTTSCCAGCCCAGTGGAACCTACCACTACCACAGCCTCCCAAATTTCAAAGGTGGACAAAAAGTAAAATAATTAATATATAATTAAAACCCAACAAAGAAAGAAAATCATCGTAAAAAAACCAACAAATATAACATAACCTATAAATATTTGTCCTTCGCCTTCTATAATTGCAGAACCACTGGTATCTCTGACCTCAACTGCTGTTCCAAGGAGCGGTGAACCCAAAGGTACAGGGAAATCACTTCTAAACATATTAGAGAGAGAGACAGTAAAAATCTTTCCCTTCTGAACACGAAACAACTCTTTTAGAAATGAGCAAATTTTTTAAAAGATCTGTGTCAGAGCACTAAGTACTTGGGACTTGTTTTTACAAATGTTTTTTCTTAAAAAAATGCTCAAAGTGTAGAAAATGAATAATTTCACCAGTGTGCACAAGTTACAACCATACAACCAAAAAACCCCAAAACAACAAAAAAAACCCAAAATGATAGAAAATAAGGCTACATTGGTCCCTAAAATAACGAGAGTAACCAGAGCATTTCATTTTTTTTGCTGTCTCATGTTGAACATTATCAACATCAAAGAATTTAAACACATCTAAATAGCTCTGAACTCATTCTTTCCATATCCTGCTCTGAGCTTTTATTCTTTTATCTCTTGATGTTTTGCTAGTTGAGTTCAGGTGACTTTTTCAAAGACTGATATAAAAGAAAGAATAATTTCAGTGTCTTCTCTCCATAGACTTTTGTTGAGCTGTAGACCAGCTCCCTCCTTTCTCCCTCATTCTCCAGCCTCTTCAAGCATTCACAGAACATTAATTTATGATTATAGACACTACTTCTGATTGGGAGTACAGAGTAAGTCTTGAGTAAAGCAAAACTTAAACAGGCAGGTAACCTGAAATAACTCTCACAATGTCTGAAGTCAAGTATGGGGCTCCAGCTCACTGCCTACTATAGAAGTCACATACTTAAACCTAAAAGTTCCTGTACTACTCCTCTTATTTAGGATGTTGAAACTTCTCCTTTTCTCTATCAACCAACTCTTCATCTCATATATGAAAAAAAAAAAGTTTGTAAAATATTTATTTTTACCAAATGAGAATCATATCCTTGTCCTCTTTCCTCTAGCTGGGTTCAAAAGATAATTAACTTCACAAACAAGTAAGGGAAAGCATCCCAAATATGCAATTTCTATTCCATGTCATGGGAAAGCCCCAAAAGAAAAGACAAAAAAAACCTTCATAAAAACAAAGTAAACTTGCTACATAAATTATAAAATGGCAAAAATAAAAGAGAAAGCAGCACCTCGTTTGGATCATTTAAAATATTATTATTAAGAGATTTGAAATTAGACATTTAATTTTGCCAAACAAACAATTTTGCCAAGACAAACACATGTCAACTGTCCCACCAAAACTGGAAGATCAAGATAAACCAAAACTGAGATAGTATGAATAGTCATCTAGTACTGCTTACTGCAGTAACCATAATTCCTTTTGCAATGACACCTGGAAGAAATGGGCTCGAAGGTGAGGAGAAAACATCAGTCTCAGACTTTAAAGATTTCCAACATACTATTTTCAGTTTGAACTGAAAAATACCACATTATCTCTGGAACACAGGAACTTTGAAGAGAAAATGATAATAATAATTTCACTGAGGAGAACACAGTGTTTGAATTCAGAGAAACCAGAATAAAACTAGATCTAGAGTGAAAAATCTTCAGTGCTGTAAAAGATCTCACAGCGTCTGTGGAACAGATGCCTAACAACAGTCACACTGCATCACTTTTAAATAAGGCTCCTTACCGACTTATTAAAACTTCTGTGAATTTGTCAATCCATCATTTTCAGCCTTCAATGGTTTAAATACCACACATTGTTTSCTCGAAAAAAATCTCAATTCCTAAGATGCATCTAACTCAAGTGACACACGTTAACTACCATGCAACAGAATAAGTACACATTTCAGAGAATAAACGAAACCTCGACATGACTGGAAGCACCTCTCAGGACCTTGGCACTTCTGCAACCTTTCTCATAAAACATAACAATCAAAAAAGTTAGTAATAGAGGGAAAATGATAGTTCATRCTAAATTCTGAGAAAAAATACTCCTGGAAGCCCAAGGAAAAAAATGACTCTGCGGTGTTGGGTTGGKCACTTAGGACAAAATTCTGCCATTSATATTTATCATGTAATATTAACAGTTATCYGGTACATAGTGTATCCGCTCTTAGAGAAAACAGTCACCCACTGTGGGAAGGATAGGCCTAATTGAAGTTGCCAGCAACATGGCTGAGAGCCCGTGGAAGCCTAACATTGCTCCAATACCACGATGYCAGGGACAGCACATCCAGGTTCAGAGTGTAGAATCACAGGCTGGAGTGAGGAAGAGGTCTAGATGCAGGGCTGACTGAAACAGAAACAGCCATAGCAGAGTATGTGAAATTTAAGAAGTCTGCAAGTACAGAGGATTTTGGAGCGCAGTCAGCCAGCAGTGCTTTAGGCATTATTCAACAATTTCTGCTCAAGGAGCCTGTTTTACAGCAATAGGAAATGGATTTGTCTACTTCTATAGAAAAGAAAAGTCTAACCTCAATCAGCATAAACCACTTAGGAGGTCTGAGTAGCCCAGGAAATGTAGTTCTATTTCTAGTGAAATTGTATTTCACCACTTATATACCAAGGCAGTGAAGAGAGTCAAGTTTCCTACCGAAAATCAGCACTAAAAACCTCTTCAGGAATCTTGTAGCAAGTGGCCCAACTTGACACCTCAGTAATACCATACAGATTAAAAATGCTTGTTTTGTTATCCTTGTGCTTCCAACTTTTCAAGAGATTCAGTACGGGAAATGCTTCACCACCAAGGGCTAAGATACGGAGTGAAGTATTTGCAGACAACACAGTTGATTTAATAATGTGAGCTCCAAACCTTCTGAGAAGTGTTGGTGTTGACTGAATGACATGTTTAAAAAAAAAAAAAAAAAAAGAAAAAGAGAGAAGCAAGAAATAGTTGTTATATTTTTCAGTATATTGTATATGACTGTTCCTGCTTCCTTATCATATCCACTATTTAACTAATGTCATTAACCATTAGATCCAAGCATACTGAATAGCACTAGTGTTTTTTGAGATTTTAGTAATAGAGTAAAATCTGTAATGAAACCTGTAAAACCTGTATTTTTAGCACAAATCCATGCTCTGCTGCTGAGTTTCATATTTCACTTATTTGTATTACAGGTTCCATGTTGTGTTTCATTCTAGTATGTAACAACTAAAATACATATATACATGTTAAAATACATATAAAAATTTTTCTGTAACATCAAAGATCCACAGGATGGCAGATATTGAGTCATTCCTGATTTGGGCAAATATAATAATTTACAAAGATCAGTTTTCTGAAAGTTGCCACATTATATTGCAAAATGAATGTTATTTTATAGAGTAAGAAGACTAAAAAAAATGAGTTATTTCTTGTCATTTTATCTTTCTCTCTGTAACATATCAAGTCATTCACCTTTCAACTGATCATTTTATGGTACATAACACAGGTGGGGAAAAGAAAAAGACTCTTCCCTCTCCTTCAGTAATTTTTTCTGAAGTTCACTCAACYAAATTAAGAGCGAAAGGTGAGGCATCCCTATAACTTAAAAATGATCATAAAATTATTCACTATCAGTTAAGCTCTAAAGAGTATTCTGCCAAATGTGCAATTCTTCCTTCCCTGATCAAAATGACAAAACCAAACTTTTCTTAAGAAGGCACCTCAAGTATCTCCACAAGACCAAATCCTGTTTTAACMCGTTAGTCTACATGATATATATATAAATGTTTACTTTATTTATACTTTTTACAGTTTTACTTAATGCACCAAGTGAGCTAAAGTGATCAATGAACTTGTGTGTGACATGAAAATCAATACCATCAAGATTTGCARCAATCATAATAATAAAATAAGAGTAGGAAATAAGGTTATAATAATACTCATACAATGGAGGTTTTTTCTGCTGTGGAATCTTCAGCTAACTATTCATTAATCTTAAATGTAAAACCTACAATCACAACTACCACAATTTCTTCAAAAGAAAAGAAATTTTAACATTTCTATGAACACAAATATTTCAGAATTACAACATCAGTGATAAAGCATTATTTAGGGATTGATCTAATAATTAATAAACTAAGTAAATCATAGTCATTTTGCTCAGAGTTACAAGTGACATATTCTTTTACTGGTTTCCCCTCCCCTAGGACTTTTGCATTTAGTTAACAGCTTCATTAAATGTCCCTTAGCATTAACAAGAGACGAGAATTATTCAGTCACACTGGAYGGTCATAATTTCAAATAATTTTTTTGTAAATGAAATTTAAAAATATTAAAATTGAGATCATATAGGAGATGGTGCATATTAAGACAGAAGGGGAATATGAAGCCTCATATAGGCAGATGGCCTGAAAACTTTAAAAAAAAAATGTTTTGGGAGATTCACTCATTATCCTTCTCTATTTACTGTAAAAGTGAAAAACATTCTATAATAGCACTGTTCAGCAGTGTTATGTATAGTAGATACACTACCCTCTAAAAATGAAAAATAATTTATAAGGCTCCAAGACAAAGCCCATTAAAAGGTACTGAAGTGTTTATAACAGTAACCTTCTTACCAGATTATTCAGAGCTAGCAGATTAATTAACAGAATGCGTTACTTCTTAAGAATTAAGGGGTTTATCTTCAATATTTTCTGWCACAAAATGCTTAGAACTGCAATCAGGCAGTAATTTTCTAAAATGCTAACATCCTACAGCAAAAAAACCACCACAAGAGCTACTCTTYCAAGAACATTCCTGCAATATTGGCACTCCTGCCTAGTCTGGTGAGGAACTGGCACATTATTAGACATGCATCGTACATGTGGCCTACCTGCAACACTGTCACAYGATGCTGATGAAACAGAGCAGCAGACAGCTCCACAGGCATCATTTTAATGGCATTGGGCACTATAAGAAGAGAGGCTCCGCTTGACAGAGCAACAAACATTTCAACCACAGATGGGTCAAATGTAAGAGGAGAAGCCAGGAACAGTTTATCATCCTGTGTGATCTCAAACATTGATCTAGAATAAGCAAGTTAGAAATTATAAACCTGATAAATATTGGTTTTTTTTAAAAAAAAGTCCAACCTAGAACAGCAGGAGAGCACTTCTGTATCTCCCTTTAGCTAAGGGCTGCTCTGACTATATAAGCATATTCCTTGACAAGAAYTTGAACAAGAGCTCCTGAATAAAGCCCATGAACACTGATTCAACAACATATTCCAACTAATTGGTCCTCATTTGGCAGAACATTTGACTTCAAACAAATAACAAACAAATCAACAGTACTATTTTCCAGAATATAGGTTTTCTACAGAGTATTAAATGGAAGAGAATGAAAACGAGATAGCCTGAAAAGGAAGTAGGATTCAAAGAGCAAAACTACCAAACAGGTTAAATAAACATAAAGGTAATGCAAGACAAAGTAGTGAAGCAGTGTTAGCAAAAACTCAAACTATAGCTTTCTCAAGTACTTAAAAAAAAAAGGGGAAAAAAAAAAAAAAAAAAAAAAGAAAAACAAACAAACAAAACCCCCCCAAAACCACTGAAGGCCTCATTTTCGAAAGCACTGAAAGAAAAAAACCCAGAAGCCATACTTACTTAAGATGCTGGATATTTGGCACGATACATTTATGAGGTACTCTAACTATTTTGGGGGTCCCTGTAGTTCCTGATGTATGCAAGACATATGCTAGACAGTGTTTCTGGCCAATGTCCATGTATCCCATTTTCAATGTTTTTACTCCAAGTTGAGCTGGGCAGACAGTACAATCTGGCTGCAAGTTACTCCTTGATTTGAAGTGCTGGGAACTTGTACGAGCCCCGCTCTGGCTAAACTGGAAAAGAGTTAAGCCAAGATGTTCTATTGTGGAAGAGTTGTGGTAAAACCAGCCCTCATGAAACATCTTGAATTTCTGTAAGAGAAAATACAGAATTTAAACAGGAAACCTCAGGACATAATGTTATTCTATTGAGTGTAACAAATATTTTCACAATGACCCATGATTTTTCACCCAATTATTTTCAGAAGACACATATAAAAAAGCCCATGATGTTCCATATGTTAAATATGAATGAAAACATACTTTATAAATGAGAAATAAACAATTATCTTTTTTTTAATTTTTTTTTCTTCAACAGAAGTACCTAGTACTTCTGAAATGTAAAAATGTTTATATCTGAATGAAGAACACAACCTTTTGCCTGAATAGGTACCCATTCCTACATGGCACATTACTGCTTCCTGTAGAAGCCTAACACTTACGTTTAGTTTGTCATTCTCAACAAGAATATATTGAAGACTGCATTTCTTCATGAAGTAGGTGGTTAGGACTGGTGGTCCATCTGGATCCACAGGTGAATAGGCAGCTGGAACTTGAAGGATTCTGCCAAGACAACAGTATTTACAAACTAAGAAAACTCTTAAGAAAATMTTTTTAAATTTTTAAATTCCACTAAGGTTTATTTTATACTGCAGTTAGTTTCCAGAGTCAGATTCAGAAAAAGTTAGAATACAACTTTTAAATATTTTGTTATAAATAAAGCAAGAGGCAAAATATGAACACTCTTCCCTCTAGTCTTTTACAAGAAGGAAAAAGGCCAAAACTAGATGAAAATATCCAAAATTCTTCCTGGTAAGGAAAYTGGTGAGGACAAAAGAACCACTGGCATCAATGGCATCAATAATTTCAAGTCAAAGATTCCGGTTTTCAAGTCAGAGCATTCCAAGCTCTACCCACTGAAGAAACTATTATTGTGTTCTGACTAGTTTACAGATTCCAGCCTAAGAAGATCTGGGCAAATATTATTATTTCTTCTGAAACAAACAGATGACTATTAAGCATAATTTTAAAATCACTCACTGTGCTTTATATAGCAGTGCTTCTTCACCTTACTGGTTTACAACAATCACTGATGAGGTACTCCATCTAGTGGCTCAATTTGATAAAAACAACTACTCAAATTCATTAACACCTCAAAAAAGATAAAAAAGAGGAAACCAAAACAGAAAGAGTTTAAGTTTTAAAATTTCTTCTTTCTTTCTTAAACTTTCTTCTCCTGGATCTCCATGAGCAATTAGTGATATTTCCTCAGTGTGTGACAGCGATTTTTTGCTGATGCAATGAAGGAATCCAGAACAAAGACTTAGCACCTGTAGCATTCTGCATCCTCACTGCTAAGGTTAAGGCAATTGAACAGGCACTGGAACCAATAACCTTGAGTCAAGGGGCTAAGCCAGCCCTCCTCCATATACTGCRTACAAAGGCAACTGTTTAGGAGCCACAGCTGTAAGAATCAAATGCCTTGCTAGTTCTAACTCTGGTAGCAAAAGGAAACKCTGCTGCAGCACAACTCTGATGGACAGAGTGTAATTCAGGTTAGAAGGGACCCCAGGAAATCTCATCCAATGTGGTGCTCAAGCAGGGGCAGCTGCAAGGTCAGACTGGTTGCTCAGGCCTTGAAAACCTCCAAGAAAGGGGGCTGCAAAGCCTCTGGGCATCCTGCTCAGCCACTGGGCTCTCCTCACCCTCACCAGGGAGAAAGTTCCTCAGCTCTTCCAAAAGGGTAAAGGTAACAGCACTCGCTCTAACACAGCCCCTGAGCCGGTAAGTGATGAGGAGCTCTACAACTACACACTTAGACAACCAGCTGCACAGTCAGGGGAGGTAATAGCAGAACCTAGTGCCTCTTGCATAGTTCCTTTGTAGAAAATTTTATTTGTATCATTTTACTGCAATGAAACATTCACATGAGCACAGGCAGAAACAYAGGTTTCCTTTTGGCAAGTGAAAAGCTTTGATTCACTGAGCCTAGAGCTGTATTACACACTTGCCTCTGTACTGCTCCACATAAGCAGAAATCTGACCTACAGTGAAGGTAGTTCCACATACCAAGAGATTCACTAAAGAGCAGTAACAAAGTTTCAGACTCTCTSAGGGGAGAAATGCTACAAGTAACCCATCCCCTGGATAATTAGGTAAGCTCTTTCTAGACATTTTTTCTGGATTAGGTTGTACAGCAGGAAAAGCCTTCACAAAAACCCTGAACTCAATGCTTTGGCAGTGTCACCCACACTGCAAAGAGCTAAATGTTCTTGAGCACATTCAGAAATAAAGTTCTGAAATGCCTAAGCACCCTTGGGTCCAAAACAGCAAAAGSACCAAATAGCAGGTGTATCAGGAGTACACTACTGAGTTCAGTGAAATCTTTACACAATTTCCTCTTATATCATTCTCTTCCTTTCTTCTCCATTATTACATTTTCTTGTGCTCCTGTACATTTAAGTACAGTGTGACAACAGGAAAATACTAACATGGGTCATCCCACTGCTGTGCATATCAACTCATGAAAATATGATATAATGCAGGGATTCTACATTATATCACAATATATGATATATCTAAACACAGCATAATCAATCTGCAAAAGTAAGATTTTGGAAAACTGTGGAGTTAACACTAGCATGGAGATCACAAGCATTTCTATTTCCTGGTATTAAATGCTTCATATGTCTACATTACTGCACTGAWAATTGTTTTGTTTTATGCTATTTGTAAGAGAAATGTAATTATAAACTGATTTAGTTTAAAGCATCGATTTCTTCTTTACTTTTTTCTTTATTGTTAGCAAGGCAAGATGGAATATACATAAAAAACTGCATATTTGTTTTCATATACACATATTTATTCTGTTAAATCAACTACATTTTTAAGCAGGCATAGCAAATAGAGTAGTCATCAATAACATGTTGAAGTGCATATGAAATAAACCTCACGTACAGTTTCATATATTTTTGATCAGTGAGCTCAAGAGTCAAAAAACTTTGGCACTAGCTTTTCAAAACTTTGTAAGATATAATASTATGGTCTTTTTTCTTAAAGAAAGCAAGACTTCTATGCCTCTACATTTAAGCCACAGAATATTAAAAAAAAATCCAGTAAATGAGAAGAAAGATCAAGTATTTCTGCTGCATAAACAATAAAAATAACACTGCTTTGCTTCTGGTTTGTTTTACTGAATTTTTCTTATGACTAAAAATATATTTTAAAAATGAAAATTTGCTTTGAGTCTACTGGCAAACCTTTAAAGAAAAAAAATCAGAATGCAAGCATTCACAGCATTACCCTAGGATCCAAGATGGTAAGTTAACTCCTGGGTGACAGTAAAGCCCAATTTCACATTTTCCTCGATGATCACAGTGCTCTCGAAGGAAAGCTGTCAACTCCAGGGCGAGCTTAGCTACAGTAGCATATGTGTAGCAAGCAGCAGGTTCACCATCGCACGCATCAAACCTCACCGCTTCCCTGTGAGGGTGCAGGCCAGCTGCCTCGCTCACCATCGCCTGAAGAGTCATCCCAGCTGCCTAACTTTGCTCTCCCTGAAAGACAGCAGATCACACTGCGTTATCATCTCCTGGTTTTTAATATTTTGGTCAAACGACACGAGGGTGGCACAAGAAGGGCATTTCCCATGGCTTCACCACAACACCCRGTACTACTGTGTCGCCCCCACCGGACACGGTCCCGCTCGCTCCCGCCGCGGTCCTCAGGGCAGGGAGGACAGACGGCCCCGCCTTCACTCCTGGCCGCTCCCCTCCTGGTGGCTGATGCCCCTGCGGCCCGGGGGAGCCGCCACCAGCGGCCGTTAACAGCCCAACGGTCRCCACAGGAGGGGCGCGGCGCCAACCCCGGCACCTCACCGCGACTCTACTACCGCGCTCCTGATTGGCTGGAGGCTAATCCTGATTGGCAGCGCGGCCTTCCCGCTGGCCAATAATCATCGCGCTCTCTCCGAGACCAGGCGTGTTACGCGCAGGCCTCCAAATGCCCGGGCCGGGCCGAGCCATTATCTTCCCGGGCAAAAAGAACCGCGAGAGCCGCAGGACCCCCTCCTGGGGAGGCTCTTCCCGGCGGTGCTTCGGCATTATAAGAGCATTAGAAACCAACCTCCGGCTGTAGATGAAGGACAAAGCTCATGGCGGCGCTCGCAGCTCGTCCTACCGGGAAGATGGTAGGGCCCGGCGGCGGGGTGGGGTGGGGTGGGGTGGGGCGGGGAGTACGTCACTTCCGCGGGGTGCGCGCGGCCCGGCCGTTAGGGCGGGTGCTCCGCCCCCCGCGGCCGTTAGGGCGGGACGGGCTGCGTCGCGTCCATGGCGTCGCGAACGGCCCCGGGGACTCCCTGAGACGCGAGACTCAAACGACTCGTCCCGCACGCGAGGGCTCTGTGAGCACTGACTTTATTCCGGGAGCCCCTGGCCCKCGCCGCAACGCAGGGAAAAGGCACAGCTACGCAGAAATCACAAAATCAGGCCCGCTTGTAACGTTACAGCGGCACAGGTTAGGCGTTCGCTTTCCATTGTCACGCTTTTAAAAAATAACAGCATGGTTGCATAGTAGTAACCCAGCAGATGTTGCTTCACAGAAAGAGAGTCTCATTAAAATATGGCAAATAGTGACACCTAAAGATGGAGGGATTTTTATCCCTAAAAATACTCATTGCATGCATTAGAAAAAAAAAATCCAGCAAGTTCTCAAACTTCTCCATTTCAGTTAGTGGTTTATTATACTGTAGAGGAAAAATTAAAAAGGGGCCCAATAAACTTGAGGCATAAATTCAGCTGTCAGTGAATAAAGTTACTAAGTTACCTTTGAGAATCATCTCCACTTTCGCCTTTTTTATTATTATTATTAAGTATAATAAAAATTAGGCACGTAGTATGCTTAAAAAATACAGTGCTTACTGTAACAAGTGTTTTTTGTAAGTTCAGATGTATAATATAGAGAAAAAAAAGGCAGAACTGTTATACTGAAATAATTGAGGCAGCTAATGCTGGAATCATATTTAGACATTTATTACTGCACTTTACAAATAACAGTTTGGTTGATAACTTCTTTAGCCAAGGAGTATTTGCCCAAGTTTCATTTGCAGATTCTTCTGTAGACAGTCTGTCATTCTGCTTGCACCGATGAGTAAAAGATACCCATAAGTTTTTATCTTGGGAAGGAAAGGCTCCTCATACCTGTATTTAGTTAACCGCAAGAGCTTGACTTATGCCTTTTCATGAAAGCTTTGATTTTTCAGGGTAGCAAAGACAAAAGGAGAAAATGTTAATGACAGTTTTCCAGTTTTCTTTAACTCCTTCCTGAATACAACTCCACCCAATTCTCTTTCACTCAGTTAATTTTCAGAATGAACTGTTACCATTCTGTTAAACAAACCAACAAACTTAGTAACTGGACAGAGAAGGTGACATACCCCATATTGACGTAACAACCCTATTCTTACAAAAACATAGATTCTGTCATCAGGCTGACTCCAGGTAGGTTTTGATTCCACAACRAACCTGCGTCAAGCTGAAGTGTTTGTTTCAGTAAAATATATTTCCAAAGTTTAGTTCCAGTGCTTGAATTAGCACTTCTGTTTTGGAATTGTGCATCAGTCACAGTTGCTACAAACCCCAAGTAAGAAAGAGCTCTTTTAACCTTCATGATCAACACTGTAATTCTCAACTAAGTCTCTTACACTTGTATATTTTTTTTTTCTTTTTGTGTAGTGGAATCAAAAACTATAAGGCCAAAATAAATAAAAAAGCTAAAATTAAATTGCTTGTATTCAGTGAAAAAAATGAGGTATGCAAAGTATTTTTGCCATTGTRCATATCTGCTGCATAAAAAAAACTTGCTGTGTCAATTTTTAAGTTTTTTAAAAGGTGCTTTTTAATTTCAGCTCATTGTGCAAGTGATCTTCCCATGCACAAGTTATTGTATAATTGTGACCTATTAAAAAATGAAGTGCATTCAACAACTGAAGTGCTAGGGCCTGGATGAYAGGCCCGAGCTGGAGTTGAGTTACGGATCAATCCTGACCGCCTATGCTAGCTGGGTAACTCAGCACACCGCTTATGTTAACAGTCTTAGCGACAACCCAGATGCTTCTGCTAGCTACATATAAACATAGACCCACCAAACCATTTACGCCAACTGTTTTAACACCAAACCAGATGCTTAAGAGATTCTTGCATGCTCCAGTGAAATTGTCTGCAAGATATTTTAGGGAACCCTCCCAACTGCGGCCTGAGCTCTGCCCAAGCCCTGGTCTTGAGTGGTAGGGAAAGGCTGCCACCGRATGTTGCCACCCAAAACAGATGCAAGCTATCATGATTTGCTGATTTGGCTCGATGAAAGCTGGACCCTCACTTAAAGTGAGTGACTTTAGACACCCCCTTAGGGGTGGACGCACCACCTGAGACCTCTCACTTGCTGGAGAGGTTCTCCAGACCCTCCCTGCAACAGGGGTCCCCTAGAAACTGTGCATCTGGATGGTGGTAACACATTTAGGCAATTGGTGATGTATCTTTCTTGTAATTCTTGTGTGGTAATGGTTAGGTGCATTACCTTGCTTACTTTGTCTGTTGTCAAAGCCAAACACGTAGTAATAAGCCTATTGTTTTGTTAGATATATTATTTCATTTCTCTATTATTTGATATTCATAGTAAATACAACCATTCTTTCTTTTGGTGTCTGGTTCTTTCAGTTGCCCTCTCTTGATCGGTAAAACAATAACTAATGTTTCCTCTAAACTTTTTTTTAAACATTGTATTTGTTATGTGACAGCAATACTGTAGCAAAATAAGAGTACAATAAGAGTACACCCAAAACATAACTCATATTCTTTAGATGACATAGGTTCGTGCTTATTGTTAAGCAAGAAAGGTAATATTAGTTTTGACTTTACACTGAAGGTTGACATATATTAAAAAGCAAAAAACAAACAAACAAAAAACATACTAAGCATTAGCTCAGGCTWTCCAAACTGAGCAATTTCTGTGGAGGAAAACAAGATGTGACAGAGCATATAATCATCACTGGCAGTACCCAGTATTCTTCTCCTTCCTCATTCTATTGGCAATTAGTAAAAGCACCTAAATACAATGCAATTTACAATAAGCTTCAAAAAAAATTTTTTTTTGAAAACATTAGTGAGAACCTTTGGCTGAACATTTCCCTGAGTCTTTAATTTTTAAAATCATGTGTTACACATCATGTTCATAAAATCTATATACTTATTAATTACAAAAATCTTGTTAATAGGGACTACCTAGTTATGTATGCAAAAGTTAGGTACTTGTAGGCTGAAAAAGATGCAGGAACTGCTAAGCCATTGGACTTCAGAATTTTGGGGGTTTTTTTTCATAAGGAGTAAAGCATACTTCAYACACTTTGATAATTTGAAATTATACTACGTGACCCATGATTTGTATTTGTGAACAAGTCTAAGCAGAGTATCGTATTTTCAGAGCAAGACTGATATAAAAAAAACTCYCAGGCACCTATGTAATTAAGAACACTCTGGCTTTCAAATTACTTTTTGAGAACATTTAAGGCAAAACTGTGCATTAGAAACTACGATTCTGTATTTTAATTTGCTTACATATTTTTCATCACCACACATTTCTTAAAGTCTGTAAAAATGTATTTTAGTAACAGTAATTAGGTGTAATAAGCTTTAAGATTATCTAAAATGGAGGAAAACTAATAGCAAAAAGGCATCTTTGAAAAATCTCTGTTCAGCAGGAGATGAACTGATCATCATCTACTAAAATTTCACCATTCTAGCTCTACRGGATACTCTCCAGTAAGACATGCTGTGCAATGACCGATCTTTCCAGCACGTGACTTCTGCGTTTTGAGGTTGTTCTCACTCTCTTGCCTTGCTTTGATGCTTTCTTGCACAGAGGATACCAGCCCTTCCACAGAAAGGTAAACAACGCTGTCTGCTCCTAAAGGGAATAGAGAATTCAGTCATTAAAGCCTGCAGTACTGCACAAAAAGCAGTGCAGTCACTTTATTGCATGGGGAGTATGATGCGGGGTGGATCATGAGCACTGTCCTTCCCAAGTTCCTTGTGCAGGGAGCAGCCTCACTCAAGTCAGGGGAGGAGCTTCCGAGTTCAGAACCATGATGCCATTTTTACAGCTTTTAAAAAATGGTACCAAAGACTTTCTGAACACACGTAGATTTCAGTTATATTTTAAGTCTAGAAACAGATGCAAGCTTGCAAATTGCTTCTCAAACAGAACTCTAGGACTACTGGTTACTGCACCTTGAGGGAGGAATCAAAATATCAAAAAATGAAGTATGCAGTATCTAGAGCAGTTTTAGAGCCTTTTCAATTTATTACTTTTCTATCGCTTATATTATTTATTTGGTGGATAATTCTTAAAAGCAAAATCCTGGCAAGGAGATATATTTCAACATGTTACCATGATCATTATTATGGGGAAAATGACTTAGGAAAAATATGAACATATTGCACATTAAAAAGGAGGAGGAAGTATTTACAGGGAAATCCGAATTGAAAGTTTTTACCACAGCTCTATTCTTACACCATTTTTTTTTTTTTTTTTTTGAGAACAGAGCAGTATGGCATTACTTACAAGCTGTCTTATACCTTCTATATCTGATAGCCTGCTAAAGAACATATTATTTATCACATCACAAGCAGCATAAACTGTTGATATTTTTTTCCTGCTGCAAACATGACTCATTCTATTGATTGAAATATGTAATTAATATTCTTTTCCTAGTTCAAATTTAATTTCTTTCAAAGTAAATATCATGCAATGCCATTAAAATCATTTACATAAATTCTGAATTTGTAAAAGAACCAGTATTTACAAACTGAGAGAGTATAGTATTATGCAGATCTTAAAGCTGAAACTACATGTGAAACTACTATTAACTCTCCATTATAAGCCAGGTTTTCATCATCTTTATTTGTGATACATAAACATCACACAATGTGAAGATTTAATATATCAATTTTACG
The DNA here is from genome assembly GCA_003342815.1 of Eudromia elegans. NCBI lineage: Eukaryota > Metazoa > Chordata > Aves > Tinamiformes > Tinamidae > Eudromia > Eudromia elegans. Next base: position 952,575 of record PTEX01000238.1, on the reverse strand, counting down.
ATATTTTGATAAGTGAGAACTCAGAAAAAAAAACAGCATTACCAATATAGTTTGCAAGGTCATGGAATTCAGGTTTGTTGGCAATGAGTTCTTCTTTTGTTGGAATATTTATTCCCATGTAACAAGGAAATTTTATGGGAGGTGAAGCCACACGGATATGCACCTGAATAAAAATACAGTTTAAAAACAGACTGCTGTGAAGCAGAAGTCAGAGAATCATAACCCAAGAAACATCCCAGTTCTGAAAAATTATGAAGGAAAAAAACACTATCTAGAATATGTGAAAAGGTAAGAAAAGATAATAAAGATAAAAAATAAAGGTAAGATGAAATAATTTTCAGATGTCAAAACATTGAGCGAAAAAGACATTTTTATAATTATTTTTTACAGTATTTCCTAAMGTTATTAAAATGTCCCATTCTGATTTTGCTTTTCTTCTATGATCTTCCATCCATGCTGCACATGCTTCCAATTTACAAAGCAAATCAGAATTTGTTTTGCCCTGGTGACACAGATTTGCACACTCTGTTTCAAACACGGATCAGTTACAAGAGAAGCATGGGGTTGGCAGGACTATGGCATTTGTCAACGTCATTTGTCAGTCAGCAGCTGAAGTCAGCCCAGTGCCACAAATCATACATGTGGCAGGAATACAACACTGAGGGCTGACTTTTCCATCTTTCTTAATCAATTTTCCATTCTCTTTGTCAGATAATGCTTTGTAAGTGAAGATCTATTCCCTTCTCCTGCATCTCCCAAAATTCCAAGTCATAAAAGAGAAACTTCAACCGTATGTCATCATAATAAACACATACTAAACATTATTTTTGTTCACTTGATCTTTTAAATAAGAAAACATCCTATTAGGCAAATGAAAGCAAAAACTTCTGCTTTACCCTTCCAACAATCTTGTATTTGTACTTATTATAGTGACTGAAAGTGAACTCACCTCTTTAGCTCCAGATTCTCTTAGTAGCTTTATTATGGGTGAAATGGTATTGCCTCTCACAATTGAATCATCAATGATAACAACTCGCTTGCCTTTAAAGTTGTCAGAGAGAACTCCAAACTTTTTTGCAACACCAAGCTGCCTTAACCTCATGTTTGGCTGGATAAAAGTTCTTCCTACATATCGATTTTTACAGAGTACTTCAATATATGGTAGTCCGCACTAAAACAGGAAATAGTTAAATAGAATTTATACTTGTAAAACTGCTTATTCTCAGTTGCTGTTTTTGTAAAGCAACCTTAGGATTTAGTATGACCTCACATTAACCAAAAGAAACATTGAGAAGTTTTGAAGTGCTCTAATATAGTAGAATAAAGACAATAATCCTCTTGAAAATAACTCAACAGGAATACAAAACCTTGCCGAGACAACACTCTAGTGGGCCATGCCATAAATATCCTTGTATGAAGAGATAAGCTTAAGTATACTTTAATTATGCAAGTCAACAAGGCATACCTTTTGTGCATAACCAAGAGCTGCTGGGGTTGCGGACTCCGGAACAGTGCTGACCAGGTCTGCTTCCACAGGTGCTTCAATAGCAAGTTGTTGACCACATCTTTTCCTGACTGAATACACCATCTGACCTATGAAAAGCAAGAAATAATTTTCCCTGCCACAAAGAATTTAGATTTCCTCTCAATTTGCTGTATAAATCTCTGTGGCGAATTATAGGTCTAGAAGTCAGTGAGAAAAGCTCCAGAACTAATACATACATTCTGGCAAAGGAAACCAAAATAAAGCTGTTTTTCAAATTCTATTTCAATTTTTTAAAAAGTTTCAAAGAGCAATAAAAGTTTCTGAGTCTCTCGGTTTTAAGAGATGAATGGTCTTTGTGGCTCTTCTTTCCATAAGCCTTGGCAGACAGACTTCACTAAGGCCAYATGCACAGTTCTGAATGGTTGTTGAAGCTGATGTTACATGTACGTCCTGAGTTTTATGTCCCCAAGAACAGCACCAATCTTTTTGTGGAAACCCTGCTCTGGAAGCTCACGCTCAGTGTTACTCTAGTATTACTGCAGATATTCTCCAGAGTCTCTGTTCTCCAGGGTATGATTTGCCATTGCTTAGAGAGGAGCTGTGTACCTCACAGCATTTTACCTTCAAAGATACTGTCTGGTCTTGCAAAATAAACATATTCAAAGATGCAGAATGCAGATGGATCTCCTTCAGGTCTTGGTACAACATCCAGCGTTTGGACCTCATATCTGGATATTTTCACGATCTCACCAGGAAGGACCTCACGATAGTACCTGCAAAGACATATACACAGCATTTAGAATTGTTCTTAACATGAGTTATAATTTTAAAACATAGGTAGATGCAATTGAAAGAAAACTAGTTTTGAACATCCTAGTACACTAATTTGTCTYTGTTTAAGGATTTGACCTACACTGCTGCAAGACTTACACACCAAGGCAAGTGACCGTTACTAATAAGTGTGAACTAAAACCTGAAAGTGGCAAATTACTACTCCTGGTACCAGACAATTAAGGTATTCTTCCTTTATGTGAGATGCAGTCTAATACAAGCTTAATTGAGAGTAAATACTCTTAAATCATTTAGTTCTGGATTGGTATTGGAGACACTTTTCTATGAAAGCCAATAAACATAAAAGCAGTATAATACCATACTCTAGAATAAAGATAGTAGTGAACAATGTGATAATGAGAAATAACTGAACCTCAAATGAAGCAAGCTGACCAGAAACATACATTCCAATTTTTATACCTGAAGAAATAAGGAACACTTAATCAATGTTATTAAGCAGTTTCCTACATAATTTAGTGAGTCTCCAGGTGGCTACTCTAACAATTTTCAGTTATATTCTGTATTTTATCTTGATTCAATTCAGTGCCTTCTCTCCTTTCTCAAGAAAAGAGAAAGCTAACATTTTGAGAAAAAGCACTTTCTAATTTACCAGTGCAAATTATAATACATATCTTGACTGAAAAGCACTTGCTACATATCCTCTAAAAGCCTGCAGATTAACTAATACTGAAATATTGCATATATTCACTCATCAGATACGCAAGTTAGCAGTTGCTTTTAAAAAAAAATCCTGCAGGATGTATCAGCTTATGATCCTGCATGATAAGCTGCTGACAGGTTTTGAAGAAATCTCAAGAAGCAATAGGCCTATATAGGACAAATAGTCTTTAAAAGCAAACAAGTAAATAAATAAATACACAGACATGGTAAAAGTCACCACAAAAGAACACTGAACAACACAGCTACAACACTATAAAATGGAAGAGAAGATCACAGAAGAACAATCACAGTTGTTTCTTGTTTTGCATTACATTTCTGTTAATCCTGTGGTTGTGGTTTTAACATGGTTTTGGCCTGCTTTCGGTTTAAAGAGAATCCACTTTTTTTTAATTAGTCTAATATCCCAATGTATTTTTTAAACAACCAATTAGCAAATTAAACAGACTTTCTCACAATCATTCTTACTTTAATCATGTTCTATTTCACAGTTGTCTTCCATTCACAGACTTCCAAGGACATAATTTTGTCCAGAGAAAGTGCCTTTGTAACTTAAGGGTATCCCTTAGCGAGAGAGTTAATGTGAATGATATCTTACCCATCCACTGTGGGTTGGTCCACATGAAAATAGTTTCAAAGGCCTGTCACATTTTTAACATAAGGAAGCTGGCTTGCCAGACAGCATATTCAACAGCTGAAGTTAATTGAGCCTGTGAGCTGAACTGAAACCTCTTCTGTACCTAAAATATTTTGTACTACAACAATTCTACCATAAACTAAGCTAACTTCAAAAATTATTACAGGTTTGAGTAATTAGATATAATGCAACAGAGAAAATTTGTCATTAAATTTTCCTCTTACATTTTGATTATATAATTCTTTAGCTTCTTTTACATGAAGCCTGCCATGTAAAGAAACTGAATCTAACAAAAAAGCTCCAAACACCCCAACAAACTGATTTTTGATATCTTTGGCATTGTTATAGATTATGATCACTGGCAATTTGAGGTTTAATGTTTAATTGCTGTTTGAGGAGAGCTTTCAGATAACCTGAGATTCAGGGCACTTACTCTGCACCGATAGATAAAAAGCTACAGGATTCAGAGGAGACTACCCAGCCTTCTGTTTCACTGTTATCTTTTCCTGAAATAAAAGATTTCAGTTATAGTTAGATTCCACAATTCTTGCTACCATTCCCACTACACACATTACACTTCTACTGCAGCACTGGCTTGTTATGGTTGCCGAGTGCAGCACTTGTTGCAATTTCTAACTAGAAGGTTTAGCATTCCAAAGTTTCTGTAACATTATTCAAAAAACACAGCATCATATTCACTGTTCATGAAGAGAGACAACTCAGATAATTACCTTTCTCATCCCTGTACTACTTCAAACTTATTCTAATTCTAGTTCAGTGGCTTTCAATATAAATAATTATTTCTGTCTGGACAAGAAATTCCTTACTTTTCCTTATGCTAAATGTGTCAGTGGATGAATTCTTTTCAACTACAAGAGATACTGGATTGAATCTCAGTAAGGAGGATTTGTAGAAAACAGGCACAGACCAGAACAAATAATGTAAAAGAGATCAGGAGTGTTTGTATGCTTAAAAAAACGCTGGTCTTTATGTTCTTAACTCGGATCTTTAACAGATACCTTTATATATATACACACATATATGTATATATATGTATATATTTATGAAGAGAAAGAATCTACACAATTTTTCTTGTGATTGAAATACCAAGTTTTATCAGTATAGAGACTGGCCCATACAATTGCTTGACACAGTTTAGCAAAGTTTATTTTCACTTTGGGAAAAATGTTTCTTTGCAGGCTAAATGAGACACAAAGAACTCATAGACACAAAGAACTTTTCCCATAAAGTGATTTTACAGTGTCCCACTAACATAGTTACTGTGACTGGAAGTGCTTGAAAGTTAGAAATACACTGCCAAGGATCCAACTCTTTTCAGTCAGATTACCAGAGACAGGAAAAAAACAGACTTGTTCATCCATGCTTTCCTGAGTGAATAGAATTTAGTTATATTTTCATCAAATATTTGATGACACTTGGGCTGCTTAATTCTAGCTATCATCCTCTGATGAACCAGGATTCACTTTTGCTGAAAGCAGAAAAGATGTTTGCAAATTTTCTACAAATTATTTTTAATTAAAATAATAAAATGTGTATTTTWAAAAATTTGAAATTTCAAAACTGACTTTTCTAAACTTAATATATTTTATTTTTACCTCAGTAAGTGCAGCTGTACTTATTTATATCAGTGGCTTACTGATATCATTTAAAGTACACATTAAAGGATGCACATGTACATTTTACCTTTTCCATTCATATCCCCTACTGGAATAAGGCGACCAATGCAGAGTGGACGATTCCCATATGGATCACGTACTGCATAGATRATGTCTTTATGCATAATTAGCAATGAATACGAAGTCGGAGTTTCATTCATCAAATTTTTTATTCTGAAACGAGAGATAGGTTAACAGAGTCATGTGCCGCACAAACACCTGCGCGCATTTAAAAGTGCGTAGCATTCTTAAATTAGGTKGTTGTTCTTGATTCCAAAACGTCCCCTCTTCCTCACCTTGCTACCCAGTCTGCAGTATCGTCGTTTTCTAGAGGAGGTGTGAMGGCCAGCAGCTGGGTGATCAGTTCACTGTCAGAACTAGTTGACAGTCCCACACCATGCCGCATCAGCTTTCAAGAAACAAAAGCAGAGTGTTACCAGCATAAAAGACATCCCCCATAACACTGCACAAATCTTACTTTAACAATACTTTTGTGCAATGAACAAATGTTTTAAAACATGACGGCTGAGTGTTTCAGATGCTCAGATCATCATAAACTAGAAATACCTCAACCTTYTTCTGACAAACCAAATATACAAAACGAGCTACTGAAGTCATCTATGTGTGGCACTATATTTCTCCCTTTGTACCCCATTTCTTTGCTTCACACACAATCAAAACACAAAATTAATACCAGCAATACTCAGGACATAAATTAATGTCTGGACCATTTKATCTTCTTTGTGTTGCTGCTGCTTGTTCTGGCAAGAGAGGTAAAAGATACAAGTACACAGTAATATTTCTATAGAAGACATGGAAAGAGAAAATACATGTCAATATACAGTAGTGGTCAGGGCACAGAGGAAAAAGAAAGGGGTATGAAAGAGAGCAGAGCGGGACTAAAAAACCTTATTTCCCACAAAGAAAGGTTTGCTAGATCTGGTCAGACTATTTGTCAGTCTACGGTGTATCTAACCAGCTAATGTGACTCATTCAGTTCAGTGCCCATTACAATTGCTAATTTTTATCTTCAGAAATMATTTCATATTTTTAAATAGCACAGATTCTCTATTCTCCATCTCCATTTCCACTTCTTTTTCTTTTCCAAACCACTAAAACACTTCTTGCTCTGATTAACTGCAGGCTAGGTTCCTTTGAGTATGTCATATATTTGCCCTGCTTCAATGCAAGAATATGTTTCCCTTTTTGTTTTTGGATGGAGCTTATTATAGAACAGATTCCAAAAAGAAACATCTGCTAAGCCTTAATTTTGTTCTCTGATACATACCTAAAAACATTGTAAAATCTGGATTTGATGGTTTCATTATGTGTTATATGTCCTAACAGTGCTCGTGATTACTTTCATAAGCCAAATAYAGAAATAAAGGCAATATTCCACACAAAAMCATTTTGTATTATAATWAYGACATCTCCTTTAACTCTAAAATATKATTTGCTCCTCAGATAGCCTCCCTRTATGAGCAGGGCTTCAAAGCCAAGCTGTCCTTTGTCACARCCRAGAKAGTTTTCTCACTTCATCAAGAGGAATGTCACCATCAATCCAGAGGATTGGCAAGTTCTCTCTTATGATAGCTGCAGATGAAAATGCCTCTTCTTCCCRTGAGTTTTTTTCCTAATAGATGTTCTCCTGTCATTATGCTGCTCTTTCACTACTCCAAACGCTGTGGTCATAAGTCATGGCAAATTTACAGCTCACTGTAGCCTCACACTCAGAAATGMATGATGCCAGAACCTCTCCAAGGAGATACTAACCTTTCTTCTAAGGCGAACAGCATTTGTCAGTTCACCATTGTGGGCCACAGCAATCTTCCCATGAAGTGTTTCTACAACAAAAGGCTGGCAGTTCTGCAGCTCAGAAATTCCGGAGGTGGAGTACCTCGTGTGTCCAATCCCAAGGTTTGAAACATACAGCTTCTTCAGGCTGTCTGCATTGAATACATGATTAATAAGACCCATTCCCTTCAGGAGGAAAAGAAAACAAAAAAGTTTAGTTCAGTTTTTGTTCTCCTGGTGCATGTAAGGACATAGTAGGTTTCTACTTAAACAGAATTTTCTGTACATCCAAGCACGAAAAAAAAATTCAGACAGAGCCTCTTGCCTACTGGCACAGTTGTGTCCAAAAGAGATTTAAGTTCTTCTTTTTCATGAGCTCATAGCTCTTTATCATGAGCTCATATCTACGCTGATAATATTATATATTTTTTTGAACAATTCTAGCTGAAACAGCTTGACAGGCAAATTTTGATGAGTCCTGCTTGAAGAGTTTAAAACAAAAACAAAGGACTAATATTCTTTGTCAAATACTATCAAAGGCTGCCAAAGGCTATCCATCCATTTCTGAAGGCTGGTAGCAATCAAAAGAAAGGAATACAAATCCATGTGCTAGACTTAGATTTCTTACACATGTTAAGGAAAGCTGAAGCTCAAGCAAGAACAGGAATGAAAAAATTCTGTGGCGCTACAATAAAAAAAAAAGGAACAAAAAMCAGCATTTAAAATTGGAGGAATAAAGGYGTCAAGACGCAAAAAGAAAGGTGAAGTTTCTGAAGGAGGGACAAATATGACATTTTGGGAGACAAAATTTTGCATGAGATATTGAGTAGTCCTACATAGATACACATACTTCTACCACTAAGCAGTTTTAACCCTTGGACTGATTTAAACAGTTTGATTATTCTTCCTTCAACAGTAGCAGGTCTGTCCTACCCCAAGGACCTCAGAACACAAAGACAAGCTGCCTTCTGTYTGTGACCAGAGAACATATCCTCAAGCAAGAGTTGTTCCATAGTATTTTCTGACAGTTTTTTGCAATCCTTTGCTCTTCCGGAATGAAACTGGCTGATGTTTATTTTTTCCTGACTACCATTTAATACAAGTGGAAATATTTCCAGAGGATGTGGGCATTTTCTTGACATAATACATACACGAGCTAGGACCATCATACGTCTCAACATCCTCTTCAGCTTGAGGAAGATTAGGTGACCTTCTCAGACTTCCCTTCAAACTCTTATTCAGGTATTTTTTACTTAAGGGTAAAGTAGCTGCCACTTCCTTGATCCTCATTAACAAGAATCAGTTACAGATCCATATGCATGGCCAGCAATTATTTTTATTTTTGCTTTCTGCACAAGCTGAAGCAGTAACCGCTTCCAGTCCTCCAGAATAATAACTTAGGTGCAGGATGACTCTATCAAGTAGTTTTTATTACATCAGCAAGCTGAATACTTCTCTTTGTTTGCCACTGTCTACCTATGCACACACAGCAGAACAAGGCTGGTGCATGTGTTTCAGGTGTGCTCTTACAACAAAAGATGGCACAGTAACAGAATTGGATACTATTACCATGACCCAATTAGAACAGCCCATAAAAACATGTTACTTCTGTCCTTCCAATTGTTCTGTTTTCCAGGTAAAACAAATTCTCAGCATCTCAGGCATCTCTAAGACATATTCACATTTTACCTTGTGTACTTTGAATGCCTGGGATGACTCTCCATCACTTGTCACAATTCCAGCACTCTCCTGGCCCCTGGGGACAAAACACAATTGACATAAAGCACTGAAATGCTTAGAAACAAATGCTTTAACTTAGTGTGGATTGGTGATTTTTCTTCTTTACAACTTGAAATTTTAAAGCAAGCTAATTTGTTGTTTTACAGGCTTGTAGTCAAAAATGTGCTTTCTTGCCCATATTACACATTATTTTAAAACAGTCACATAAGACTTGTGCCTAAGCCCAATGAATTCAATGGGAATCTTTCCATTAAAGAGCATTGGCTCTGGAAATGGCCAATTTCAGTGTGGACATAAAATAACAGCAGATGCCTAATATGAAAAGCCACTTTGCTGCAATAGTTGCCTGAGCTTCCACTCTACTTCTATTGATGCTTTTTTGTTTGCCTTTGAAAATTATGTTTTTGCCTAAGGGAATAGATTGTTTCTTCTGACACTTCAGCAATCATTTCCACCTATAAAAATAAGCAGACCCTCTGATAATTCATGTGACTGAGTACCTAGATCTAGTATGACCAAATCAGTGTCAGACTGATAGCTCTGTTCCGCTGAACACTCCTAGGCTGCCTCCTCTTCTCCCCAGTGATGTTCTGCCATGTAGATACATGACCAAAACTAGCAGCATCATTTMATGGAACTGCCCGAGTTTTGTAAGGCGGTCCTCATCCATGAAATATGGATGTTTGGCAGAGTGATTTTCTGTAGGTAACAGTGAAGGCTGCTGTGTCTTCCTTTAAAGTCATCTTTAAAAAAACGTGTCTTCCTGGAATAAGGCAAGGTGTTTCTTCTAATAAAAACTGCTGCTGTAGTCTCCACTACTGCTGTAGACTTCATTGAACTAGTAAATTCCCAGTTCACTCTCCCATAGACAAAGTTTTAACACACCTGACACCAGAATGTCTAAATTGTTTAGCACAAATCACACTTAATAGACGAGTTTGCCTTCAGTAACAGTGTAAAGGGAAAGATGGTCGTCTTAGAAAAGGAAACACTCAGAAAATTATTAGAATATTTGATCAAGATGCTATTCACACATTAGGCTTATTTGGCTGTAATTGAAATTGCTGGAATTACTTAGGATAAGCAAAGCAACAATAAGACTGTGTGCAAAAATCGACATAATAGAGTCTAATCTGCCACTGAACATTCCCATGGCAAATGTTCTCTAAGGCTCGAATCCCCACATTGGTCACTAGCCCCAGTGAAGCAAAATTTTGAAGAACATTTGCTTACAGAAAACAAAACAACATAAGCCATATCATGCACATCTGGACAAATTTATCTGGTTACTGACACAGATAATTCTCAAGCAAAAAAAAAATAAAAATGCAGAGATGAGGACATTTTCCCCTGAGTTCAAATAAATTGTTTTAAGGTGTCCATCTATAAACACAAGGCTCAGTAGTAAAACTTAAAGAGTTAATATACAGCATTCAATGGCTTTTAGTTCACTTTTTAACATCTCAGATGACTTCCGTTTAAATATTCACAATGTTCCTTTAAAAATCAATAAAATCAACTAGGACAAAGAAAGAGATACAAAACATCCCAAATGAAAGGCCTTTTCAAGTAATTGGATTAGATTTTTAATACAGTGCTAAGGAAAGAAAACCACGCTCAATTTTAATACCAGAAAGCTTATATGGCTTTACCAATTTAAGCATGCAAGCTTTTTATCAGGTATTGCAACCTGCAGCTTTGCCAGCAGCCTCAGCAGTACAGCCTCAGCAGCACAACTGCAGAGCGGGTCCCTGATGGGAAGCAGAGGCTGCTCGGATGCCCATAGAGCTCAGCCCTGCACTTCAGCCCTCACAAAGGGCAGCCACAAGGATTTGCTTTTAAAGGAGCAAGCCAGCACAAGTCTCTTGTTTTCCTTTCATTATGAGAGAGCAATACTATTAAATATTAAAACCAGTAAGGGTTAAACCGGTATGTATCTAGATGCTGCTCTGCTGGTTTTCCACCTCACAGATGGTCGCCTTATCTTACTGCAGACGCCCGCACTCCTCAGCAATCCAATCGCTCGCGCCTGAGCTGCTTTATTTGTCTGCCTCTAATACAGAGGCTGCTTATTTGGCAGTTTCTCAAGTTACTCCCCTCAGGCAGCTTGAGCCAGTAGAACTAGATCCTTTCATCTCGCTGGAGCTTACTGACAACCAGCCGTCTGGTTTCCTAGGAAACACAATCTTGGCTAGAAATAGTGAATCATTTCCAGGTCACTTTCAACATGGAGAGTGGAGCAGGGAAGCATTGGACTGAGGAGGAGGTTAAAGCCTTGCTAAGCGTCTGGTCAGAGAAAAACATCAGAAAGCAACTCCATGGCACCCTGAGGAATAAGGGGATATTTATCTACATTGCTAAAAGGTTGCAGGAGTTGGGAGTTTGCAGAGATTGGAAACAGTGCCGTGCAAAGTATAAAAATCTGAAGTACGAATACAGAACGGTTAAATATGCCCACAACTCTGGGGATGTCACCAAAACCATGAAGTTCTTTCATGACCTGGATGCCATATTGCGATATGAACCTGTCACGCAGTTAGCGGCAGAAGAAAACGGCAGGTGCTCTGCGACCGAGACGCAGCTCAACACAAGCCCCACAGCAGACAGCACGCAAGGTAAAGACTGCTTTCACTTCTATTTGCTATCTGTGCTTAAATAAATTAATAAATAAAGAAATTAATGAAATCTTAAGTTTGCTGYAATTGAAGCGGAGGTTGCACAGCGCCAAGCTCACTGCTGGAGCACAACTGACTGGATGCACTCCTTGCTCAGGGGAAAAATGTGAGCACCCACCAGTGTCGAAGTCTGTAAATACAGCATAATTCGGACAAAATCGTACTGACTGCTCCTGACAGAGGCTCTGTCAGGGCTCACTGGTGTCACTGAGCAACTGGCTGCAAGGATTAAATTAAGAAGTGTTACTTTTTTTTCCCCTCTGCCACTCAGTTGCAATGCACAGCTTTTTTTAGAGCTCCATTTCRGAGAGAAACAAAAAGTAAATGTTGAAGCTGTGATGACTCATTTGAAAACTGTTATTAATAACTACAATTTCTAATCACTTTTTTCTTTTTAACAGAAAATATAGATATGATAACTAAATGTTAAGCAATATTATTAAGCAATTTACTTAAATATTTGAAAAACAAAGCTGCTTAACAAGATGCTTAACAACTTCACAAGGAAAATTGTACTGAGCAAAGTAACATTTATCGTGCTGATCTTAATTTTAAACATAATATTCTGATGCAAGAAAAATAAATGCTTTTATTCTGAAGGAATTGCAATCAAATTAGTTGCACCTTGGACTTTATTCAGCCCTATCCATGTATGTATTTAGGCTGTGTTTATTGTTTCATTTGGGCCACAATTCCCTATTTGACACTCAAAGTCTCCATGTCATATCCCAAATGTTACAGAAGTCTACGCCCCCAAAATAATTATGGCTATCGAAATAATACAGCTAAAAAGGGATCGAGAGAAATTCAAAGCTGAGCCCAGTTTGTTCCCACAGTATGTACACGTTTACATTAACTGAGGATTGTGGATCTTTTTAAGAAAACTGCAAATTAGGATTAGTGGAGACTGGCAAAGGAGCTGAAGGGAGCCAGACATCTAGTTGACCTTTTCCTCTTGGACATCTCCTTCTGCAATGTTATTTTCTAGGCTTGAGAAAAACAATTCAACATTTTTCATACGTCTCACTGTTTTTCTGAACTGAGGAGCTTGCCCTTAATTTGGCTTCACTAATAGTCTAATCTTTCTAATCTGCCTCAAGACATTAAAAAATAAAATGGTGCTTTTAAAATATGTAATACATGTTCCCTGCACTGTGTGTTGCAACTACACACCATTGTTTTCAACATACGCACCTGAGGACCAAACTTTGGCTAACATAAGCTGTCACCCTTCAGAAGACTGCATGAAACTTAAGCCAGGGCCCATCCTCTGAGCATCTAGCCACAGATTATCCCATGTGCTTTGATTCTGTTTGCCCAAAWTGTTAATCCTAATTCTCACTGTTTTGGACCTCAAGCAAGTTTAAATTAAAAAAGGTAAATTTAAATTGTGAAACCCACAATATAATAACAACAACAACCACCACCACCACCACCGGGGTGTGGGTGTGGGTTCGCTTCATTTTGAAGCATTGGTACAATCTGGTTTTAAAGGTCATAATCCTGAATTAAATACTTTCACAACAATATTTCACAAATACTTTACACAAGTGTTTCTAATACTTCATAAAAATTTTTTTTTTATTTTCTACATAAGCAGAATTTTCTACATTTTCTACATAAGCAGAAATCAAATGTAACGAGCTGTAATAATACAACACTAATGTTAAGAATTCAAATGTGAAGGTTGCCTCAGCCACAATGAAAACATATTCAGATATAAATGTATCCTGCAGCTGTGCAGGATAYATCCATAACAAAAGACAGAGAGGATGGTTGTCAGAACATTAGCTTTCAATTTAAGAATACAAATCAAGGAAGCAACACAACAGGAGCAGCCCATTGCTTTGCCTATCACAGCCAGGGTTGCAAGGCCCACAAGGGGAAGCTGCCCTCTCGCTGAAAGTTAGGAGGATTTAGAGTGCTCTTTTCAAATAAACCTAAATTTAGTTTCCAATTTCACCTAGCTCAGAGGTACCACACTGCACGTAACTGCACTGATAATGTCCTTGTTGTGAACTATGTTCAGTACATTACTGAAGTAGCATTTAAAACCGTCTGTCATCTGTGAAAACTAACTTGACTCAGAACCTTACTTATGTCTGCTGCTTTCCAAGCTAATGTTGCAGTTGCAAGAGTATTGTTTTTTAATCAAATGAAGGAATGCTATAAGCTGAATTGAGCCCATTAAAAATACATCTGTTCTCTGGCCAAACTATTTTCCCACTTTACTTGTACCACTAATGAATTTTATAATTTCCAGGCTCTTTGCAGAATGTTGTTTTGTTTATATACTTTGATTGAGATACTTCTTGGAAAAAAAAAAATGCTCTATAAATAATATAAATCCAAATCCAGGTGCAAAGTAACCTGAATCTGCGTGCAAACTCCACTTGTATTTGTATATCTTGTACTTAACATTTCTGATTTTCAAACTATACTTCTACTGCGTAGTCCACAAATGCAGAAAGTCAGTGAAACGCAGACTAGAACTAAGGCAGGTTCTACCAGAATAAACACTGTCAACAGGCATCAGAAGAAAGAATTGAAATATTTTATTTCGCATTTCATAACTTCCATTGCCTTATGACTACTTTGAAATACAAAATAATTATGGAAATTAGAGGGTTAACAGTCTCATCCTGCATGGACATATTCAGTTAAACTCATTTCAGCTAATTTATTCCATGCCTATTTTTCATCTAAAAACTCTTTCCTTCCCAGGTGAAATATCAGTTTCTTTAGAAGATGATGAGGATGCAGCAGGAGATCCACTACTTTTTATGTCCCACGTCAGACCAGTTCAACTAGGTACAGTATGATGATGCAGACAGAAAGAACAAAAACTAAAAAGCAGCATGTCCCAGACATTTCTGTTAATGTGAAATGTGCCAACCTTCAGTCTCTGATCAACAGCTCTCTAAAATGGTCACATTTCTGTGCCATCCCCTCCCCAGTTTTAGGACTCAACAGTCTAACGCATCACTAGATACTGACCACTGTATGTAACACAACTACTACGTGACCGACCACCTTTCACACTCAAAACACACGCCGTGATCCAGTTTAATTGTACTAACCACACTGACCAAATATGTTTTCTTGCAGTAAATAACTGAATCCAAATTTACAGGAATATGCCTAAATCCATGATACTCATCAGTGCTTTTGCAACACACTGCCTGGATTCGTTTGGCTTGCTAAAAACCCCCTGATTCTGGAATGTTGTTTTACACAAAGCCAGCAAAATAACTTCCAACTGCAGGGGCTCTCAAGCATGCACTGACACGACAGTCTTCCCTAGCACCTCTCAGTTTTCAAATTTCAGGCACTATTTCAAACACCAGTGAAAAAACTGCTARGTCCCTTATATCTATGTTGCATAATAATTTGGGTTAATTCCTACAGATTTCTCAAAATTTGCTTTCTCTTAGACAAAGCTTAGAAAAATACCAAAATAAAGTATCAAGACATATTTCAGACAAAAAAAGCCTGCATATCCTCTCTCAAAYGCTTTTAAAAATATTTTTAAACTAATGAGAACTAAACTACATCTGAAACAGAAATACAATTTCAGTGACCATAATCACTTTGTTTCAAGATGGGTTAAATGCTTTTAATCCCCCCACCTTTATTTAT
Organism: Eudromia elegans; assembly: GCA_003342815.1. NCBI lineage: Eukaryota > Metazoa > Chordata > Aves > Tinamiformes > Tinamidae > Eudromia > Eudromia elegans. The sequence goes on along the minus strand of PTEX01000238.1, from coordinate 937,419 downwards.
GTATTTTTTTGGTAGAGGGAATGAGGAACAAACTAAGCAAACATTTTCCATTCTGTTCTACTTATTCTGCATTACGGCAGAATAACTGAGCCATCCTCACTAGAATGTACAAAAATCCACAATAGGAAGTGAACTCAGTTGCAAATTAACTTATTAACAAAAAATACTTGGTTCTCGTAACAACTAGAAAAGTTTATCTCCCATAAATTACCCCATATTCTGTCTCTGGCTTTGACTGAGAAGTGCAGAGCCAGTGGAGCACTTCCAACATTCTTTTCTTAGGCCTTTTCTCTGGTCTCCATGGTGCCCTCTGATAGTGAAGAATAAACCACTTTGGAAAGAGCTAGTTGAAATAATCCCAGTAGCACTGAATAGAAACTACATGAAGCTCATTTGATATCAGCAGCAGTCAGCCAGGGCAACTCCTGCGGTTGCATTCATATGTCAACAAGCATTTTCTTTCACTCCTTCAGGAAAAAATGAAGAAAGCATAGCTGATACATCACCTGAAAAAAAAGATATATTCTAATTTTTTTTTTTTCCACAAATAGAATGAATTGCGAAGACTTGCAAAGAATGACCATATCTAGGACAAGGTTGTCCCCAGATAGGTTATAATACATGATTATGACTCCGCATATTCTTGTGCAACAACATGAAATCTGTCTCCTTCAATTCCCCACAGAAGGGGTGTTCTTAGAATTAAAGAGCAGATTCTTCAGATCCTTGCCTCCTGTAGTTAGGCATGCATGTAAAAACAGAATTTGACATTAATGCAGAAGCGTTAAGCTAGTTTCAGGGCCAAATTTATTTCTATGCTAAAGCAGCACTTTGCATTATCCAAATGTCTTCTCCAGAGTAGCCTATCAASAACAAGATAATCAGTTATTCTGAAGAGTGTTTCAAGTAAAAGTTCAATGTACTTGAGAACAAAAGAAGGAAATATTCCACTCCACTTAATTAAAAGCACGTGCACTATTTTCATATAATTTTCAAGAGAAAAAAAAAGGTCTTAACAAAATGCTGACAAATACCTTTAAATTTACTTCTGTTCCAACCTTCTTTGGAACCTTCTTCTACCTAATGCAGGTAACCTGTATCTGTGTCTCTCCCCTACCAACATGATGCAGGTAATCCAGCGCCAGCAAYAGAGGCTTCCAAAACACCGACTTTTATTCCAACAGTGGCAAACGAAGGAGGAAAACACTGGACTGTTAATGAAGTCAGAGCTCTGATACGCATATGGTCAGACAAAAGTATCCAGCAACAACTGGAGGGGACAGTGAGAAATAAAAGAATATTTGAACAGGTTGCTGCCAGACTGCAAAAGTTTGGAATTGACAGGGACTGGAAGCAGTGCAGGACAAAATACAAAAATCTGAAACACGAATACAAGAGTGTAAAACATGCCCAAGACTCAGGGAGTACAAGAAAAAGTATGAAATTTTTTAATGAACTGGATGCTATTCTGGGGCACAGCACCATGGAACAAGCAAGTAAATCAGATAATGATGAAAGTGAGAGGCCTCCAGAATGGACTGAAGCAAAATCAGAAAAGGACTGCATAGGTAAGTACTCAGCTACCCATATAATATAAAATTCTCAGCTTTCCAACACTATAGACCTTAAAAAAAAAAAAAAAAAAGTCTGTCAGCTAGAGTAAACAATTTTCTAGTGAAGAAAAGCAGTAAATGTGAAGTTACTTGTTTTGCTAGTAATTTATTTTATATCACATGACATTGAATATTTGCTCTAGAAATTAAAAAAAAAGTTAGAACTGAGAAACAGTATACTTGCAAGAGGAAGAAAAGAGATCAAAATGTAGGCCACAAGATAAAGAAGTATAGAGAGACCTTTCCAAAATAAAACCATCACAGAAGAGATTGTTTCCAGCTTAAATAAAAGTTAGGTCACAAAGGCAGTCAGACTACATGATTGCGAGAATGAAGATAATGAACCAAAGAAGTCTGTAGTTGTAGATATTATTATGTATTATGTATTAACGTTTAAACTCCCTTTTCTCTTACGGTCCAAAGTAGCCCAGCTCTCGCGGCCTCTGAAGCAAGGCTCCCACGTCAGTGACATAAATGTGAAAATAGTAGAAAGACGAGCACAAAGAATGCTGGTGGAACTTGTATTTATCTTTCCTGTGGTCATTAGTGGATAACTTGCAGAATTAGATACAACTAACGTACCTACACCACACAGGACTTGAAACATTTTTAYTGGTATATGCAAGCAGAAATAACTGTCTATTAGACAGGAAGAATTCTACAGTGTAGAATTCTGTAGATGACATTATAGTGGTCAGTTATTAACACGAGCAGTTATTAAGTGAATGGAAGTGGCGGGCAAGAAAACCCTAACACAAAGATGAGTACCCAGGCTCTCCTGAGCAAGTACCTAAGTCACGGGCTGCAGAAATACCTCAGGCCCAGGCAGCTTCAGCATCTACTGCTGACTGCTGGCAGGAACTTGTGGTGTGGCACAGCCGTGTGCTTGCACAGTACTTACACAGTGCTCTAATGTGGTGCCCTGTTTAACATGGCGTTATTCACACAGAAATGCCCGGAGACACGGGAGAAGAGGACTCTGTTAGTAATGTGTCAGAAGACCTGCGCGTTGCAGATATAAAGAAAGTTTCTGACTCAGGTAAAACGGAAAAGTCTTTATACGAATCCCCAAATTTAATAAGCTAAAATGGATTTCAGAAATAGGTCCACACTGCAGTGAGAGAGAGAAAATGCAGAGGCCTACAAAGCTTTTAAGCAGGACATGACATCAKAGTGATTCCATACATTCAATAGTTATAGGCATATATGTATATACTYACAGTGAGCTAAATTTGATAAAAACAGGCTAGTAAGAACTTTTTAAAAAACAGAATGAAGTTCCGGGATATAAGGAAGAAAAAACTATTGGTCTAAGCAGGTTGAATGTTGTGTATTATTGCATTCACTTAAACCATGCCTTGCCAACCTTCTGAACTGTATAGAATCCTATGCATAAATTATTGTGGTATTCTCTTTTTCACAATATAACTTGATCAGTATTTAAGGTAATTTTGCAGATGCTTACGTCAGGGGATCAAAACTTCMGTTAAGAGTATCACTATCTATTTTATGCTGGCTACTGAATGTGAAACGCAAATGTACTTAACAAAGGAGCATTGTGGTTTGCATCTGAAAACTCAGCATTCCAGGGAACTGGGAGTATGACATGCAGCCACAGACATATATGAAGGTCTTTCTGGAAGGCTGACAGGCTTGACTCTTCAGAGCAAAGATTACCTCATGATCTCCTATAGTAGCATGAGGCAGAATATGCTCATAAATAAGGTATTAAGGTATACTGTTACAGAATTTAAAATAGTATGTTGTGAACATGAAACATTTGAATGTCAAATTAAAAATCTTCTGACAGATGATGTCACTGTAAATACTACTCCACAGAATCTGGCAGCTCTGCATATAACAAAATAAACAGCTATGACAAGTAAGTAACGATATGATCAATCATTAGAAGTAACTGGAGGAATACTGGACAAGAGTATTCTTGCCTTGCCATTCAAGATCAGAAAATGTAATTCATTAATTTAAATTTCATAACAAATATATAACTGTCCCTTACTAGATCACCACGGACACTTGCGACATTCGTTAGGAAAAAAACAGGTTGTCATGAAGAGTGAATTTCCTATAGGACCGCATTTTGAGAGAAAGAAAATATGTAAGAAGTCATAAATACCAGTTAAGACAGCCTGTAAAATGTATTGTATTACATTTCTGTGGAAAGAAAATTACTATACACATATAGATAGTAGTAAGACACTGAAATAAAACACAGATTTTGATAGTGCTATTATGCTGTTCTGAAACAGTTTTGAACTCCTTACAGCTCTGTAATACTGCAACTTTCTGGCTCTTCTAAATGATTTAATGATTTTAATTACTTAAACTGAAATCTGATTTTGTGGGTAAGAATTAAAACAGCAAGTGCTTTACAAGTGTCTCTGGCTCAGCCTATCCTACTGAACTTCTAACTCCTGCAGAAAAAAACAGCCCAAACACAGCACTCTATCTCAAAGTGATGCAGTTTTGCTTTCCAAAATTCTAAGCCCTGTACCCATGTAAACAATACAGACTAAAATAATTTTAATTACARATGATAAAAAAATAGTTTAATAGTTATTTGTGGTAACATGAGATGGTAGTTCATGAGATATTCATAAGTTCATTTGCTGATAAATAGTGAAAAATCCAACCAAGGTATTACTTTTTTTTTTATTTAAATAGATTTCTGACAATCTATAGCCCTTAGGATGTGACTTAAATTCCATTGAAAATTGCTTCACAAGTATGTTATTATAATTTATATATATATTTAGCTGTGACTTTTTAAAAGAATTTTAAAGAACAACTAATTTGATTTAATTAAGAATTTGGAAATTCCATTAACCTTGCACCAGGGTTTCATAGCACTGCAATTTCCTAACTGATCCAGCGTTAATTTACTACTCTGTAGTCAGATTTATGGGCACACTTGGCCCAGAAACGTACCAGCTAACTTGGGCAGACACTAGTTCCTGGCTACTGCAGAAGGRCATAAATGCACAGAAGTGGATGTGCTTCTCATGATCTTACACGTGGAGTTGAATTATTACTCACTGTAATGCTGTCACAACTGCCTATCTTTATAAAAACTCTGGTCAGGTTTGCCATACTTTAAAGAAAATATCCAGATGGCTTTAGTTAAAAGACAGCAGACCAGTTTCAGGAAAATATCTATTTATTTGATGTCTCMCTGGGTTGTTTTTCTCCCCTGCCCAATGTATTCACACTCAAAGAACAGCGAATGGCCACCTGAGAAGGAACAAAGATAACCAGACCCTTGGAAGGGCTTCTGTAGACTGCCAGTTAATTGAAATTTCTCTCACGCCGTGGCASTGAAGTAGCTTCCTCGAGCGGCTGCCAGCAGAGGGTGCAGCAGCATTGCATCGGCCAGAAAAACACTTAGGATTTGGCAAAGGCACCGAGCAAAGCAGCCTCAGGTTGCCGCCATTTTCTCTTTTTTGATAACAGATATCTATAGTAAATCAATCTGGAAATAAAGCAAGATTTAGTCATTTTGACTAACAAAACTACAGCAAGTGCTTTGCTTTCAAACAGACGACTTGTCATTATTTTTTAAGATTCTTGATGCCCTTAAGTTTAAGTTTATATCCTTCTCAAGAAAAAATTGAAGTTGTGACACTGCCAAGATACTACCAGTACGAAGTCTTTTAAAAAACTACTTGCTTAAAGTTAAGATCTTAAATCTGTTTATGCTCAGGCACTTAAGCTTAGTTTCTCTCGGAAGGCTGCTGCCTTGTGCGTGCAGTTTTTAAAGGTACAGCCATAAAGGCAAAGGCTCATGTTTAAAGCTCCCCTCAGGAGCCAGGCAGAAGTCCTGGATTACTCCTGGGCTCAGCCTGAGCCRCGCTCAGCCTGCAGGCCCTAGGTCACAGCTGTGCCCTCCGTCTGGTCTGCAGCCAGGACCACACATCAGTGCAACAGACTGCGTCGCATTCGCAGACTCCTCAAGGGTTAACACAAGCCACACACATCAAGAGTGCTCGCTGGTTTCTCTACTCCCTGGTTTCACTATGCAAGACACACACCAGGGGAAATTCCCGATCTTCCCTCACGAGCAGAGGAAACAGTGCACAGTGATAAGACAGTGTTGAAGGGCAGTGTAGCCTGTATGTATCAGTCTGAGGGAGTAAAAGAGAYAAAAAGCACTGCTTTTCTGAGCAACGCCTCAAACACAAAGTAGAGGATAAGCCTGTTTGCATGGCAAAAGTCTGTAGCTTGACTAACCAAAGCTACGTGGTTAATCCATAGGTGCAACTGGTGATGTGATCACTTGCTGTGTTTGCCCGAACCTTTCTCTTAGRCCCACCTCAAACCTCAGAACGGTGATTATTAAAAAAGCCAGGCCAGACCAGGCTATCTATATTCTTGGCTTGCAAAAATAGAAAGCATGATGCTGAYCATGGCATACAGAACATCTGATGCAAACATGCTCGCTTTGGTTTGGGAGAACATTTTATTAAAAAAAATGTTACGGCTCTATAATACACTTGGTTGCTCAATATCTGGGGCAATATTCTTGAATGGATCGTGAACAGGCTGGGAGCCAGAAACAGCAGCCGTTGCTCCACAGCGTGGCCTTCAGCGTTTAATCTCTGTACCCCCGTTTCCTCACCTGGAAGTGAGGATCTGAGAGCCTACTTGCATCATCTGCCAGGGCAAGGGGGTGGATTTCTCCGTTAAACACCACGGAGCCAATGGAAGGGGAGCAGAGCTCTCCTCCCCGCGGAGGTGAACGCAGGGCCCCGTGGGGCCAGGGCAGCGTGCCTGCCCAGGCCTGAGCTCCTCCGTGGCTGCAGGGATGGGGATGCTCCAAGGGCAGGAGCCCAGCRCTCTGCCGGGCAGGCAGCCCTGCAGCCCCATGCCCCAGGCAGAGCACGGTGGTGCGRCAGCAAGGACAGCAGCCCTGTCCTGGCACTTGGTGGCTTCCCTGATGGGTGTTGTCCACACGCAGCACGGGCACTGAAGGACTCCCGTCCTCCCCGTTCCGCTGCAGCCAGGGTCATCCGTCACTGAACGTGCCCTACAGAACTGGCAGAACGGTTCTAAGGGTTCGCACGTTTCACCTATAAACTTGTTTCCTTTAAAATAACTGTTACATGGCGGGATTATTTTAATCTACATCTTCACATTGAAGTGCCTAGATTAGACTTTTAAGCAAACTGCAGAAGAGAGGTGACAGTCTTAATGAATTAAAATACGAAGACTTTAACAATAGCTTTCATTACTGCAGATCTTCTTAAACTGGGAATGCCACATAACTAAAGGCCTTTTTAATTAACAAGAAGTGTACATTTTTTGCACAGAAATCCTTGAGGATGAGGAGGACTTCACTAATTCCACCCAGACAGCCACACAAATAAAGAAGGAGACGATTGACGTAGGTAGGTCAGTGGTGCCCTCCTGGTTATAGRAGCACATTCTGCTTCATAGGGAACTGCATGTTTCTGAGATTCATAGGCTGTTCCCACACTGTATATTAGATCCACGTCTAGGTATGGTAAAACGTGGTTCTGTTTGATTTTGTTGTGCAAAACTGCATAAACATTTAACTCTCCTTTCTATCCACCATTAAAAAAAATTACTTCTCCAGAAATATTTCTATTGTGTAAGGCAATATTTCTGTGATCCAGGCAAAACTTCTTTCTTAATGATTATGTTGTTTGAAGTATGGATGCTCAGAGACCAGCAGAGCTTTTACCACTGTTTACATAGGTTGYTGCTGATGTAAGATAAATCACGAATGACACCTGTAAGGTGTATTAACTGAGGGCAATGTAAGACACCGCTCCGTAAGAGCAATACCATGTAGAAAACACAAGCTACATTGAGGATAATGAAAAACTTTGACCCTGAAAGTTCAGAGACACAGCAAGGTCACACTAATGCAAAGAACAGCTCATACACAMTGACACAGATCAAAATGTCATGTGAGTCAATGGACTGCCTTATTATACAAACAAATTCTCTGTTCTTGTCATGTAATATCCATTTGAGGATAGTAATCACTTGAAGCCAGTGGTCCACAGATGCCATTGGTGACAGCAGAAGAGAGACAACATGATTGAGAGAATGAAAGCAATGCATTTATGAAACATAGTTTAAAAAAATATATATAGCCAGAAGTGTTAAAGGGAGATGCAATAATTTTCTTGAGAGTACAGGTTAACCTGCTTATAAAAGAACACTCTTTCCACACACAGAATTAATTAATCATAAGATCCAAACAATGCACTTGAGCCTACATAATTAACCAAGCATTTTAAACCTGTGTGCAACACCCACGGCTACCTTTTGAGCAGATGGAAAGACAGGGCTTACGAAATATGAGATGATTTGTATTGATTTGATTTTAGGGAGGCATGTGGCAAAAGACCTGTTAAGAATCTGTTGCATGAAAGACTGACTAATGGTTTGTGACTTTTTGAATTTAAGATTATCTTACCTGCAAAACTTGAGAATAGTGTTTGCAATCTGTGTGTCTAAATCAATTGTATTTTAAACCATATGTTTCTATAGATGATGATTCTATAAGCGCTACCTCAGAAGACAGATCTTGTACACCAGTAGCAAAGCGGCTAGTTGGGACAGGTTAGTATATAGATCCGCACGCTTACCCTGAAACAAAATCCCAGTGTAATTACAAAGCCAAGAGTTCAAACAGATAGATCTCTACTGTGAATGCAGCCTCGTTTATCTACTTCTGACTTCTATGAATCTTATCACTAAATTTAAGAATTAATTTCATATAGCYGTTCCCAGGCATAAGCAATATTTGCATTAATACTCCATTTTTTTTATGATTAGTATTTACTTAGCTGTAAACAATTTTGTTGTTGTTGTTGTTGAATTGCTGGTAGCATTTTCCTTTGCATGATATTTTGTCGTCTTCTAATTTGAAGCAATAGTTGAAAACTACTGTCTTATCACTGTAGATRCATTGTTGCTTTTAAAGCTTACAGGCTATCACTTTTATGTGTGCCACACAGTGATAYATCCATTTTAGAATCAGTAACAAAATTTTACTGACAAAAATATGGAATTTTAGATGTCTTTAGGAAACAAGAGATTTAACCTGCTATATATTTGGCGTACTTAAATGAAATGTGACTGCAAAGGAGCATTCACATTGCAAAGTTTAATCACCCAACTCGCTACTGAAACTCCTTTTCTTTTTCCTCTGTGCATTCGGCAATACTCAGTTACTGTTTCATTTATATTTTCAGACAATCAAATTCCCCTGGATGAAGCACAAAATCACTTTAAAGTTATTACAGTTAATGATACTGGAGCAGGAAAACACTGGAGTGATAACGAAGTCAAAGCTCTGATAAACATATGGTCAGATGAAAAGATACAGCAAATGCTCGAAGGAGCCACAAGAAATAAAGAAATATTTGAGGAAATCGCCAGAAGGTTAATGAAACGTGGAATAGACAGAGACTGGAAACAATGCCGCACAAAGTACAAGAACTTAAAATACGAATACCGAGCACTGCAGAAAGAAAACGAGCATCATGGTAATCCCAGGAGAAAAATGAGGTTTTATGAAGAAGTTGACTGCATCTTAAGACGACAACCTCTAGGCCCATCAGGCTGGGGACGTGAAGGTTCCAGCCTCCTATCAGGTACTAAAAACTTCAGAAATGAGTTACAGTATTTAAAAAAAAAAAAAAAAACAAAAGCTGAAGTTGCCTGTTGAGCCATGCTACAGAAGTGAGACATGTGCTTGGAACGGCTAAGGAAATAAATGAAGAATCTGCATCCGCATGGCCAAGCAGGCAAAATTCGCCAAACAGAAATGGCCTTTGGAGAAATTTAGAGTGAGAAAATTAACAAAACTGAAACCATTTAAAGCGTTCAAGGAGATTTTTGGAGAATTTTTTGTAAGATTAAGTGAGACGTGGTGAAACGGGGCTAGACAAACTGACAGGTTATACACGTATGAAAGTGTAGTCTGGAGAGAGAAAKAAATAAATAAACAAAACAGGGCAGTGATGTTCATGCATTAACGCTGTCATTTTTTCCAGTTCTGGAAACTGAAGATACTACTGCCCATTTCTACCCTCTATGAATAGAATTTGTCAGCTGCAAGAGTATTTAAGTTAACCTGACTGCTTTACATTTCAGCACAACAGGAGAGTAACTGTGTAACTTTTCTGTGCTGCAAGTGCTGGTGCAGGAAAAACAATAAGCTCTAGGAAAAACTAAGCAAAACAAACACAAAAGCTGTAATTATTAAACTCCTCCAGGCGTCCTTAAAGTTGTGCCTCCATCCTGCTTCTGGATGCTAAACAAGCACCCAATTTGTCCAGAAGACTCTTACTGCTCTAAGTTCCTTTCTCAGTATATCTCCTTTTGTAGTATAAAGCTTTTTGATTTCCAACTGATCGTGTTTTTAGGATCTCTTTGCAAAATATCTAGTCACCTTGCTTTTCTCTTCTAAGTTTCAGTGGGAGATCTTACGTCAAACACGGGATCGTTGGGTGTCAAGAGAAAAACATGGAATGATGGTAAGACCTTTAAAATATCCCTATCCTGCTGCAGAACTGAATGACAGTTTCAAGTACTCAAACAGTTTAAAAAAAAAAAAAAATTGTCTTTCACCAGTCCCCAAATTAACATTCTTCTGTCACCCACAACAATCCTGGAAAGAAAGTTCCTGATCAAAATGTGGGTCTGATAAAGAACTTTAATGTATTTCAGTCCTTATCCCTAAAAATGAGAAAAACATCGGGAAATTGTTCTTCTTTGTTCAGGTGCCAAAAAAAGTTCAGAATATTTTAGAAAGAACCCACTTTAATAATCTATATTTCTCGGAGTAGAATAAGAATAGTAAAACAAAAGTAAGTGTCACAGTAATGGATGTGCTCTTTTTTCTTTTGTGCTACATCAAGTATCAGTAAATGCAAGGATGAATCACGAGCACAAGAGAAAAAAAACAGGTAAAACAGTTGTTACCAAAGAGACAATGTGCTACAAGGTCTCTGAGATAGAAAAGTGAAGGTATGGACAGAAATACATAAATACACGTTATGCGATGCGATACAGGAAAGGTCAGCAGCTGCTTTTGTTCCTGGCAGAACTGTCATGCCCAAGTCACAAAGTCCGGGAAAGAGGGATGACAGAGCAAACTTTCAGAAGGTTTCTTCCCTTTATTTTTAGCAATAAAATGACTACAGATGTCTTGATTGCAGATAGATGAAAGAGGTTGGGGACAGACTCCTTTCAGTGGTGCCCAGCAATAAGACGAGAAGCAACAGGCAAAAGTTCTATCTGAACATAAGGAAAAAAATTCTTTACTATTAGAGTAAGAGGTACTAGAACAGGTTGCTCAGAAAAACAGTGGAGTTTCTATCCTTGGAGATACTGAGACATGCTTTAGGTGACCTGGGTTGGGCAGAGGCCTTGAACTACATGATCTCCAGAGGTCCAGCCTCACCCACTCTGTGAACACAAACAAATCTTAGGCACATTTTCGAATTTGACCTGCTCAGCACCTCATCACAAACTCTACTAGCAGGACTAACACTAAACAAATAAATATCTATTTGACAATTAATGAAAGTATAAAAATGCAGWAGTGAGGCAAAGCCAAAGATTTAATAGAGAGGTCAACATGAGCAGTGTTTAGGAAAAGGTATCCTTCATTCCTACCGGCCATTATGCAATGACCCATTACACAACACCCGGCCTAATAGAAAGGCAGCATTAGGAAAATCCAGCATGTGCCTGATTTTCAGTTAGCRGTTCACTGACTTGTGCATTCTAACAACGTACTTTGCTTTTGTCCACAGAAATGTCACCTGTTCCACTCAAGAAAAGTGCTTCTGAGAATACCATACTCCAGGTTCAAAGACTGTTAACAGAGAAAGTGCATACAGTAACAGAAGGCAAAAAGTTACTGTTAGAAAGGCTTTGTAAGCAGGAAGAAATGCAAGACCTCAGCGGATCACAGCTGTATGGTGATCCAGCAGCCATACAACAGGTTGGTTTGATGAACTTTCTACCAAACTAGCATGCGGATTGATTCTTAGTAGGAAATGAAGTAATTTCTTTGTGAATGTGGGTCACCCATATGAGTACATGATTCCTCCCCTTTAATATATTCACTGTTAGTTATTTAAATTAAAACAAAGTATAAATTTCCATCATATTTCTTGTCAGTCAGCTTTCAGCAGTGATAGTAGAATATTAAAAGATATAGCCTTTCCCTTCATACCTTGCTTTACCTACTACCATAATTAGCAGGCTTCATTGAAAGGAAGTATAAGCTTAATTGATCAAAGAAAACAAGAACACTTAAAACTTCAACCCATTGTTTCCAATCACCTTATCTGTAACCATCCTATCAAGGCAGTCCTATGCAATCAACCAAACAGTTAAAGGGATAAGGGGGTTTCTCTGGCTGGGTTTCTCTTTGGCAAGGCAGGCCTCATGGGGAAGAGCAGCCAACTCCTTTATCAGTATTTACCCTCCTTCTGGTCTGACCACTAGTGTGGAGAGCGGGGATGCATCCCCTTCAGCCTCCTGATAGGCTGCCACTGTGAGCTTCAGAGCCAGTGATCCCCAGAGAAAAGTACAAGAGGTTGAGGCCCACCTAGAAGGGGCAGTTCTGGTCCCAGTCCCAAGGACTCTGGCTTGTCCAGAGCTGTTTTATGTACTGAAGTACAGAAACTGTGCAGAGTGCAAAGCCTGAGCCCTAATGCAAAATCTGACTGACCACTACTGCATTCTGTGGTTGTATAAGTACTTTAAACTCTCTCCTCAGGGCATTCATTTCCTAGGTCTTCCTTTCAGTGGGTTCAAGCAATAGAACAACTAATTTCTGGATCCCAGTCATGTTCAGACATAGATCTGCACACCCCTGCCAAACCTAGGTCAAGTCAAGTCAAGCAGTAAAGTCTTGACTTCAGCAACTACCAAATGTTTTGCACCACATTTTTCACATGGAGGCTTAAATTCCACTTATATCCCCTCTTCAGGCACAAAACTCTTTTACTACATCTGATGCTTTGTTTCCTAGTCCATGGCTTAGATACTTGTTCAACTTTTATGAGAGACTTATGGTGAAGAATTTCCACATAGCTAGATTTTATCTGGTATTTGACTAGCATTTGAAAACAATTCTAAGACAGGGAAAGATTCATAGCAGAACAGAATGTTTGGATTATATACAGTGAGAGGAACTTAGGATTGTTAAAGTTTTATGCTCACCCACCACTTTTCACAATTCAGACTGGTTTCTCAGTATACACGCTGTTTGGCTTGTAATTCTAAGACCAGCATTGGTTTATTTTTTTCTTCTCTCTTTGCAAGGAGTTGTTTCAAAGATATGTCCTTGAAGTCATATCTGTTATGTGTACAGAACTGCAGCCCGTGGTAGCGGTATAAGAGATCTGTCTATTCCTCACAGCTTCATCTAGAACATGTTGTGCCAAATGATGTTCTTATCATTCCTGCAACTCTAAAATCATTGTTTACTTTCCTCCACATTGAATAACGATTTATGATCTTACCCAATTCACTGTAATACATTCAAATAGTTTAATTTAATACAAATTTAACTTAGCTTTTTTTTTTTTAGATAGGGGATAGGCTACCCAACTGAAGCTACCCAGCTCCACCTCCCTTTAAAAATATATTTGGGTTAGTCATTAAAATAATCAGATCTTCCAATATAAATCTGTTTCTAAATGCAATTATTCAGGCAAGAACTGATTCTACCTGACAATTTTCAGCACGTATGAATTCATAACTAGTATGCTGTTAGTATCATGTAGACTTTAAGCAGTTCACAAAAGTTTTGAGGCAAAGGATTATCTAAATTCTTAGAAGAACACCAGGAAAATTGTTGCAGATCACACAAGAAATGTCAAAATTGGACCGTGTTCAATATCAACATTAAGGTATAGCCATAAAGAAAGAACTGATAGGAAAAAAAAAAAAAAGCACAAGTAACTTTCTAAGCCATAGACTTTTTTTTCCTCAAAAAATAGACCTGCATTTTCCAGATAACAGGATTTACCTGACTACAAACTTGGTGTGGAGATCTCTGTTTCTTTGGTGTTTTGCAGCTTGAGAACACAGCTTGCTTTTTTCAGTTGTCAGTCAGGAAGCTATTGCCTTTCTTTCTACTGTTCACATTTTTTTTTTTTAATACCAGTATGAAAGTGTATGGGGACATTTGGTTTTATTCTATATGCTGCTGACATTTATACAGATAAAAAAATGTAATGCATAGGATGCTTAGATAAAGTGGCATCAAAACAACCTTTCTTCACTGCAAAATTGTAGCTATAATTCAGCATCACTCTTTTAAAATCTTTTGTCTCTAACCAATGATACACATTCAGAATTCAGACTGTCTAGAAACTGCTGCCTTCTTTTAACAGCATCTCCTGGGGTACTGACACTGGACCAATTCATGTGTCACTGGAGAAAGGATTTTTCAGGGGAAAAAAATCCTTTMAAAAATAGCTTTTACTAAATTCAACTCACCTGGAGTTATTTGAGCTTGTGCTATGGCTTTGCTCTGATCACAGCTTTAAACTAAGTATCAGACACCTAGTATTTAGTCCAGGCACACTCACCAACAAGTTAAGTGGAACTCGAGGGACTGATGGGTGCTAAGTGCTTATGTGTAAGATCATTGTGTTAAGGTTGAAAGGGTCTAGGAGGAGGCTATTTTAGACTACACATCCACAACATGCTTCTTTTTCAGGAGTCAGGTCAAGAACAAGTTGTTTCCACGTGACTGCTCCTGGCAACGTAATGTAAGTTGCATCATAGAAAGGATGCAGGCTAGAAATCAAAGCCAATGTGAATTAAAGAAAGGCAATAGCAACAAGCCTTAGTTCCATGAAAAACAGAGACCTTTGCTCTTCTCTGCCACCCACCCCCAGTATCTGCAGCATTACCCGGTTGCCTTTCAGGTTAATGTGCTGCCAAATTGCTTTGTCTCCTCTCCTGTTCACAAGTGGGATACTGAAAACGTTGAGGTGGGGCAGGCAAATGCAGAGATCGCACCCTGAGCTGTATCAGAAGCTCCATTCACCCCTAAGCACATTCATTCACTGAGAGGAATGGGCCACTTTAGAACTCTCTAGATAGGGCTGTTACCCTGGAAAATCTTCTAAATGTCCCATTTAGCCTATTTCCTGGTAGCCCAACTACATTTGGGCAACTATCAGCATCATTGTCGGCTTAAAATAGTCATTCCCTACTTTCCCCCTTTACTCCTCTTGCTACAAGGTATCCTGATGCTGGCACAGGCACTCCAGTGGCCAAGTGGTTAGCCAACAGACAGAACTTGTTTAATAGTATAAGTAAGAACAAACTTACTAAAACATCCCTATGAACTTTTTTTTTTTTTTTTTAAATTCGCAGGAAAGAGAAGGGTGGAAAGAGCAGCCACTCCAGTTTCTTTCAGCTTAGCTACCCTCACATAAACCTCCACAATCCTCTTTCCGTTTAATAGGTCCAAATTTAAGGTATGAGGAGATGAGGAGACAAGCTCCCAAGAAACAAAATCTTGAGAAAATTCCTGGAGCACTGCATCATGCCTACATGGATGCCTTAACTAGGCAGTTAATATGAAAAACTTCCATCCAGTTAACTCTCCAAATATGAGGAAATGGGGAATTCAGCCTCATTCTCTAGGAAAGAAACACGCTCGTGCCCATTTCCAATGAAACTACATCTCTGATAGCTCTGTGCTAAAACACTCCACTGACTTATCACCTTGTGCCATCCCTCCATACCTTAAATTTGCCCCAGACATATCCATTTTCTCTGCAGTAAGATGGCAGAGCCAAGTTGTGCTCTTCATTCACTGAGATGAAAGAGAAATAAAAATGAAGTCTCATCCCCACACATTTCATGACATTTTCAGAGATTGCAGCTTGGTTAGAATGTAAATCTGGCTCGTTTTCACCTTCTGGTATTTGCCATATAGGAATCTTTCCCATCAGGAAATCACGTAAGACTGAGCTGATACAACTGCTCGCCAGAGCCAGGTCTCACTCTTCCCTTCTTTCTGCAGTACTAAGTTTTGTACCATATCACAGAATCACAGGACGGTTGAGGTTGGAAGGGACCTCTAGAGATCATCTAGTTCAACCCCCCTGCTCCAGCAGGGACACCCAGAGCTTGTGGCACAGGGTGGCATCCAGGCGGGTTTGGAAGATCTCCAGAGAAGGAGACTCCACCATCTCTGGGCAGCCTGTTCCACAGGTTGTCCACAGCTGCAATCATTATCACAGCTACCCAAACCTGGCAGCATAAAATAACCAATAAACTTCAATCAATGCACAACTAAAAGATTATAGGTTAGTATATTCCAAACTAGTAAGTGTCTCTGAAAGAGTTCAGGACTGTCTTACCAGCACATACAGCATGATGTCTAGACTGGGTAACTAGTATGTCAAACATTCAGTAAATTCCATAGGCAGTTTATTTAAAAATATATCTAACTACAAAAAAAAAAAAAAAGGCACTTAGACAACAAACATGGTTGCTCTTGCATCTGTCAAGGGATCTGTTAAACCTGTACTGGACTCTTCAGATGAAGTTGGCTCTCCAGATTGAATTAAGGGGTAAAAATGTTGTGTAACAAATCATCAATATCACTACCTATAGCACCCATTCCTTAGAAAATTCCTTACCTGTACTTATATATTCCTTAGAAAATTCCCATCTAAAAACTACTGGTCCAATTTGCTTGCTGAATTGCCACAGCTTGCTAAATAGTCTTTAAAACAGACCTAGCTCACAGCCAACAGACTGTATAGAAATGCAGATATCCATACCCATTATGCTATTTTGAGTATAGATATTTGGATAAATGGCTAATGGAAAGCAATAGCAACTTACTAGACTGGAGTACTTCTTCACTTACATTGTTGAGTTAGTTTGATTAGGTAAGTGTTAACAGAGGTCACTAACATGGAAGGCATAAAAAGCATGCTAGCATATCCTCCATTCTCCATTTATTCTCATTTTCATAACAAATTCCATACAGTTGGGATGAGGAATAATTTAAGTCCATGATTTTAGTAGCACTTCCACCTGCACAGACACCACCTTTTAAAGCCTTTTTAAAAATCACTACAAAGCTGGATACACTCAGGTTTCAGTACCCAGGATCACTGCCAAAAATATTTTCCAGAGAATTTTGCAAAAAGTTGACAGTTGTTGCAAGACTAACTTTGCAAATTTGTCCTGGTCAAGGACTCAAATGACGTTTAATAGACTTGTTACTCCAAGTACTCCTCCCTCTCTCAGCCACTCACTTGCCACCCCCAAGAAAAGTCCTCTCCTTACCAATATCCTTTGGCTTTATTTTGCCATCCTGACAGAGTGGCCCCATGGGCAGCTCTGTTCCCAGCTCCACAAAGAGTAAGGATGATTTAAGAGATCCACTCTGAAGCCTTGGTAATGTTAAATTCAGAGTAACAGTGTTAGTTTAACAATGTTCAAGTTTCAAACATAATGAAAATTCACTGATAACACAGCTATATAACCAGATAAGAATGGCATTTTAGATTGACAAACCTAAAAAAATTGAATCAAGTTAAATTGGTACAATGTCCTTAGTGTATGGAAAGACCTGATAAATCTATGATTAGAAATATACTGGGTTTCCAGTTTAATTCACAAAGTAAGAGCCAACAGAAAAGCCAGATTCTGCCTTCTACTGCAAGGGACTCTAAATTTGGGCAACAACAACCTAGCAGCTACTTTTTAATTAATTTTTTTTWWAAAATTATCTATATCAATATAGTGAAATTCAGTCTTTCAAGATGTTCCTGTTTTGGGGCCCATTCCAGAACCCTGCTTACAACCCTGCACTGAAATAAAGAGCACCAAATTCATACAGTTGAGGACATRCTTAGGTATTTTGCTAGATCAGTCCAGTGCCTTTGGTTTTTAGCTTTCACTTGTGTACATCCCCACTGTAATTCAGCTCATTTTAGGCCATTTATCATAAATAGTCAGATTCCCCCAGTGCTGCAAACAGGTGTATCAGGCATAAGGAATTGATGGCAGTGGTGCTTGTGGCCTGTAACAAACAGTCTCTATGTGTACAGAGAGGAGGTCAAAGAGAAGCAATGCTAACACATTCCCAACAGCTGTCTCTTCCTCGTGGGTCAATCAGCTAAAAATGCATTCTGATACACATCTGTGTGTTCATGTACTGTAACTTTTTTAACCCAAGAGGCATTAAAGGCCAGACTGCCATCTGTTTTATTGCCCAGGACTAACTAGAAGAATCACGAGCATAGTATTTAAGGCCAGTAGTCATCAACTAAACATACTAATGCAATTTCAATGGGAGCTCTCTCAGCTTTATTTTCCAATGGCTAATCAGATTTATGTTGGGCTTTCCTGGGACTGTCCATTAATATTTACTATACTTCTAGCTACTTATTTTTAAGGAACATGGTTAAGAGACAACTCTTAGCTTTCAAATTTAAAAGAATGGATTTAAGTTTATTGATACAATTAGTATCAGTATTGAAATGTAATGATGTCAGAGAGAAACACWAAAGAAGAAAACAGGAGCACTAACAATCATTTAATGGAATTTTATTGAGTGAAGAAATATATGCCTAATTGAACAGGCTATTGCAGGTTTCACTGCAAAGACACAGTAAGATTTATGCCTCTAAGAAAGCATCCCCTGAAAATTTCAGCCAATTTTTGAGTTAGAGATRAGGCTGAGAGGTAAATCTAATGTCTTCAGGTAAAAATCTGCCACTGATTTAATGGAACTTGTGAACTATTCATTATTTCTATCACTATATTAGTATTTCTGTTTATGGTTGTGTGTGACAAGGYTCCACAGGTGAAAACGTTAAAAAATGGGAATCAGATATGCATCAGAAAGAAACTGCTTTCATGAAAATCATGAAATATGCCTAGAATTAAAGCCAGGACTGTAAGCCACAGGGYRAGWGATTAAAATGCACCTATGATTTAACCTCCAGTCATGAAACTCCAAGCCCACCGGTGTGACTAAGCTTACCCGCCTGTTTGCTGAAATGTGGCTCAGCCTAAGAGGAGACCGTGGATTAGCAGCTTCCTTCCCTGGCTCTGCAGCTTTAGCRCTTCTAGCAGGCATGTTTTTTGATAGACACTATTAAATATATATAATAAATGAATGATACACCTGCAATCCAAAGAAAATACCAGGATATGGGAGTCATATAGAGATAATTTACTAGCAAAAGTATATTAAAGTCAGCTATAATAAACYAAAAATCTCAAGGGTGGTCCAAAACTAATTTGCAGATCCCCTTGCATGCCCGTGACCTCAAARACACAGAAATGCTACCATAACTTTATTCAGTGCCTGTGTATTACAGAAGCCCCACCTGTCCAAACCGTCCTGAATATGATTTATGGCCCCTTCACAAATGGAAAGGTGAGAACGCCTACAGGGCTTGCACTGCCGAAGCCCAAACTAGCATGACTGTGTGACTGCACGTGCAAAAAAAAAAAAAAAAGAAAAGAAAAAAAAAAACTTTTTCTACCAATTTGGGGAGAGAGGGGGGAAAAAAGGTAGCAGATACTGGTGTATTTTAGCTTTGAAACTCCAAGTGACAGCAGAACCGGAGCTTCCTCTTGCAGCTCGCCCTCGGTCCCTGCGGGATCCCTGCGCACGGGGACCGCTCCGCTTCGCTATAACGCAGGTGCGGGACGGGCTCTGCCGCCCCGGGACGGCGCTCGAGGGCGCCTTTCCGCGCTCGGGGCGCTCGGAGCCCTCGGCGGGCGCTGCAGGCAGCGCTCGGAGCGCGGCCCGCCCGCGCCGCAGCCCGAGGAGGCC